>JAQIXL010002427.1:0-13149 GCA_034700245.1 Poikilolaimus oxycercus | reverse complement strand
AGAAATGCACTTGCATGTCCTCACTCCACTCCCTCTCCCTCTTCCTCCTCTTCTTTCTTTTCTTGCCAAGTCATCCCCCACTTTTTCGAGAGTCTGTTTATGGGGGAGGAGGAGAGTTGTTTTTCTTGCTTTTTCTCCGATTATGACAAAATACGTCCTACTCACACCCCGTATTGTGCCAGTTTCGACACGGACACCTCTCTTCAACACCATATTTCCTCATGACGCAACAAGATTTCCTTAGACAAACATAGGTGACTGAGAGAGGCCTGAAAAGAGACACTGTGCATTAAGAAGTTCTCTTGAAGAGAGAAGTCCCTCTTGGCCCCGTTGCAGGAGTCGTCGCGAAGAAGGTGAAAGCTCTTCTCTCCTCTGCGGACAAAGTGGCTAAGCGCTTGTTTTTCTTGGCGTTAACCACGAGGAAAAATTGAGAACGCGCAGGTCGTCACGTCATTTTCGCCGCGTTCCTTCACGTGCTGAGAGAAGGACAAGAAGAAGAAGGCGGAAATTCGACTTAGCCTTTCTCCCCCTCTCCTCCAAGTTGCTCCCCTTCCCCTTCCGCAACTCTTCTCCCCGTCTCCCCACTGTCACAAGAAACAAGTCGACCACATTGTCAGAACGTGCCCTTCGAGTCCCGACGTCTCTGGTTTCTAGCCTAGAAGGAGAAGAGAGATTTGTTTGTCTCAAGACATCATTCAGGCATTGAGTCACTCACATTTCGTAAGATTCTAAAGTCATCCTAGAACTGACGATCTTTGAATCTCGAACTATCGACAGTCACTGATCGACTCATTGAAGACGACGGTTGCAGATCGACTCACCAAGCCCGTCTTCCTCCTCTTCGGCGACCACGAGGGGATTTCGGATCGTCGAAGGAGGAAGCCCGAGGCGGTCTACTCGTCAATCGCATCATCATCTTCCCTCTCCTCTCTTCACACTTAGGGCGTGTCGCGGAATTCCTTCGTTCGGTGGCTGAGGGAAGGAGGCCGTTTCGTCCTCCCTCGAAGAGATCACTCAGGCGCCGACTCGTCTGCGCCGCCGCTTCCGTCTGATGGAATTCAAGCAAAAACAAGACGAAACCACGTCAGAGAGGACGTCTTCAAGGCAGTTTTTGGCTCGTGTTCGAGGGCTGAAGTGGGCACTTTGAGAATGGTAGACCATCTCGTATGAAACTACAGCGCTATTGTCGCCAGAAACCTAATAAAGACCCTCCCTCTCCTTGCGAAAATTGAAACAATTGGCTCCGTCTATTAACAACTCGCTCTTGAAACCGGCATTTCACAAGCTGTTTTTTTTCATTGTTAACACGTATTGCTTGATTTCGAATCGTTTATTCTCTGTACACGCATTTCAGCCAAAAAAGAGAACAAGCTCGACTGGAGACACTTGGGTATAAGCTCATGAATGGGGTGAGACATTCTTTCTTCGAGATCAGGGGATCATTTCACGAAAGATAAATACATTCAAACGGGGGAAAGACGGAAGGAATGACTTCGTTTTGACAAGGAGAGAGAGGGGAGAATCGTTGATTGAGAAGTTGACTTCATTCGCGTCCAGCGTCGGTCACCTGGATCATGAGTCGCGACGTGCCGGGACTCAGCGAGATCTGCGAGATCTTCCTCATCTCCTCGGGGAGAGTCGTCTTCGGTCGAGGAGAGTCTTGAGAAGAGGAAGGTCCGCCGAAGGCCTTCGCCCATTTCGCCTCGGGATGCGAGGCTGTGGACACGACGGAGTTGCGCCTCGAGGTCACTCGAGAGACTGGCGCTGATCGCAGACTGGGCAGAGGATGAGTGTCGGGATGAAGACCGACTGGGAGGTTCGAGAGCAGCTCGACAACCGACTTCAGATGCATTTTAGTAGAACTGAGAAGTGAATCGAAGGAGGAGTAAGGTGATGTCTTTTCCAGACAGTCGCTTCCTTTTATAGTCTTCGAGGGGCGGAGCTTCGATGACAGTTCTGACGCAGTGGGCGCGAGCATAACAAGGAAAGGTGAGACCCGCCTCCTCCTCTTCCTCCTCTACAGTTCTCGAAAGAAATAAACAAAGTGTTGATTCGGAAGAAGCGCCCCCGGAAGTGGGCGGCGATGGAATGTTTTGACGCGAGCAACAACAACAGAGATCGGCAATAGAAATGTGACATTCCAGGTGGAACTCGAGTCTCGTGAAGAAGGAAGTAATACTGAAGAACGAAGAGAGGAGAGCTCTCAGGAAGCCGAGCTGAGGCCCTTGAACATGTGCTTGAAGGTATTCTTGGTGGCTTGCTCGCCCTCGTCGCGGCGCTTGTGGATCTCCTCTCGTAGACCGGCGACGAGGGGCTCGTTCTTCGGATTCAGATTCAACAAGGTCTCGAGGTCCGCTTCTGCCTGCAACAAATGCGGTGTTGACTTCGTCGTTTCAAAATTAACGTATTTTCTTGCTGAAATTTCAGCCCTTGATGCCATGAAGCTTGGTATGTTTGCCAACCTCTTCCAGTTTCCAGATGTGCGAGTACGCCTTCGCCCTTCGATACAGCGCCTTTTCATTGTTGGGATCCCTCTTCAGCGCTTCGTCGGCGGTCGTCGCCGCTTCGTAAAAGGCCTCCGTCGCCAGGTAGCAAGCCGAGAGGTTTAGATACAAATTCACATTCTGCAAGAAGAATGAACTCTTGCCTCTCCTCACCTTCGCATCCAAAGAGCTCCACTCATCATCTCCTGGTTTCTCTCTCAAAAGCAGCGTCTCCACACGTCCCAGGGCTTCCTTGTACTTCTCAATTGCTTCAGTGTACTTCTTCTGTTCAAGGGCTTTCCTTTTCAATGAGTCCACTGACCTCCCTGAAGAGTGCATTGCCAGCGTCTTTGAGGACCTCAACACTCGCCAGTTTCTCTTGAGGCTCCAACTGCCAGCTAGCCGCCTCGTACTCGTCCGGTAGAATCACCTGGAACTTCTTCTCGAATTCACATTCGCTCACTTCAAGAAGATGAATGACGAATCTCAAAGGCTGCGGATCCTGTTGTAGCTTGTCCAACTCAGGATAGCCGGTCCTGAAGGCGAAGAAGCTACTCCGTGACAATGCACTCTACCCCTGAGCAGCCATTGCGGCGCAAGTGTGTGTCTCGTGGTGATGCTCCCCGTGGGCCTCTGCCTTGCCAATGTCTCGGAGCTTCTTCGACACCATCGGGAACGTCCACAGCTCTGTGTAGTCGATATCGAATTGGCCGATCTAAAACCCCACAACAAGCTCTCCTATTGGCACTCAAACTTATTGTTAGGAATTGATAAATTTACTCTTTGAAAACGTCATTCCACTGTTTTCTTTCACTGTTCAAACAAACCTCATCGACGAGCATTGATCGCAGACAAGTCTCCAAGACGGGAAGCTGGAACTTTTTGCCGAACACCAACTCCAAAGGCTTCCCGTAGCCGTGCGGCCAGGGTTTCCTCGTGTCGTCGATGGACTCATACATGTCCCTATGTCTCCCTCATTCAGTCTCTTCTCCCCTCAACTAACCGACTCTCGGGGAAGCCCTCCTTGTATTCCAGAGGCTTCAAGCACTCGTAGTGGAAGATCGCCTTGGTCCCTGTTGCATAATCAGGCAACTGAAAGTGTCTCTTCCTTCTCGTTCTCTTCAAACCTTGCCACGACCCGCTGCGATCGTCTTCTTCACCGTCTTGATCTTCGGAGTTGAAGACGGCATTCTCTACAAAGCTCAGAACACCAGTTGCAATCTCTCGAGGAACAGCATGTCTGCAGACCGATTCACTCGTTCTTTCTCTCAGTAATGGTCCATAGCATGCACTTAGAAATTTATTGAACAAGTCACTCTCAAATACAAGAAAAGAAGAAGAAGAGACCAATTCAACTATAGCTTTGGGTCAGAGAAGATTCTCGAGCTGCATGATGACTAGTACAGAGAAAACAAGCACTCTTCAGGAAAGAGTCAAAGAGAAACTGAACTGAACAAGAAGACGAAGTATGAACAAGAGGTCTAAAGAAGCCAAAAAGACATGGTTGATCTCCTGGATGTGGCAAAAACTTGTCTTATGCCTGAATTCTATCATGAGATTGAACCCTCCATCTCAACAAAACTCATAATGGCGGCCTATTTATGATGGTGGACAGAGAACAAATGGCAATGATCTTGCAGTAACTCATTTCAATCGTTAGTGTACAATCTTACAGAGAAAGGCGAAGAAAAAGAATGAAAATGCTTCGAAGAACACAAACTTGGGATCTTGAGCGAAAGTCGATTGCAAAAGGAAGAAGATGCGAAACGGAAGTCATCCTCAATAACCATGGAAACGGGCGACCAATATGTGAAGATGGACGTGGTGACGAGCAGACGAAGAAGGCGAAGACCACTATCGGAGATTGTCCGGCCACTCCGGGATGTAGTATCTATGACGTCTCTCACCAAAACTTGAATCTTTACCTTCTGATGGATCCTTCGAGAAGTCGATCCAACCAATTCGGGAAGCCATTCAACACGTTGTCCACGCTCACATTCTTCACGGTTCGACGAAGCGACTGAGTCTGAAATTCAAGATTTGAAAAGCTTCCACAGCGCCACCTCCTCCTCGCTATCGCTGATCTCGTCTCCATCCGAATCGTAGCCGAGGAACTGCTTCTTGCGGTCCGTCGTGTGCATCGGATGATAAATGCTGAACAAGAACTTCGAGATCTGGCTGTGAAGCATACCTGAAGTAGAGCTTCCAACCACAGAGCACCAGCACCGTTCCCACCGTCTGGCGCGGGTTGATCGACTAGAAAACAAGCCTAGTGAAACTAGTTTCGTCTCTACCTTGAGCTTCTCGTACATGCTCTTCGTCTGGTCCTTGGAGCTCTGAGGCTGCGGCTCTGTCGAATCTTCTCGCACGGGAAGAGTGTGTTCGAGGAGCTTGCGGAACCACGGAAGATTCTTCTCAACGGTCAAATAACCGAACGAGAACGTCTTGTTGCTTAAAATGTAAGAAGTTAGATGCTGTCCCTCCGTTCGAAGGAAGAAATCATATCAAACTTGTATGTCAGCCTCAGTTAGCGAATTGATCTCATAGGATGGTCATTGTGGTAAACCAAAGTTCATCATAGGCACGTGTCGCCGCTCCTATCGTCGAACCATGCCCGATTACCGCGTAGTCACGCCAGGGTAGGGTGAGGGGGTGAGGGGACTGTCACACAAACAGAGAAGAGCGCGACGCAGAGAAAGAGAGAACGAAAAGGACTCACTTTCTGAGTGGATAGATGTTCTGCGCGAACTGGTGCAAAAGCGGGTCCTTGTTCGGCTCATCGATCAAGACGATGAGCGATCGACATCCCGGCTTGAGTAGGCGAATCAGACCGAAGTAGGACTCGGCTCGAAGCTCGTGGAGCAGTGGCTCCATCGTCTGCCAGATCCTGCAAGTTAAAAGTTCCAATTTTTGACAAAAACCCAACCGATTTGCTCGATTCACATTCGTCACTGACGATGAGCCCTTTGGCTTCGTTTGTGGATCTTCCGGATGCCAGGTGCTGTCCTCCGTGAAGGCAGGCCGAGACTTCTCCTTCTGTGCGCCGACACGCGGCTTTCCCGTGCTGTTGATGTATGAGAGACCGTAGCCGACCAGAAGTAGGGCGAGAAAAGTGCCTGAAACCTCATTGTCAGCTGAATGAAGAAAGGGTATGCTTGCCTAGAGCCGAGACAACAGGCAGCGCCTCCTCTTTGCTCAACTGGAACCAGGCTGCTTCGAAGATTCTCGCCGTAGCTCGAGCCCATCGCGTGAACCACGAAGGTGTCGATTCGTCAAACTAATTGTAAGAAGCATGATATTATCAAAGAGGATGATTTACCATGTTCTTGACTGGTGCCGACTCGTCCAACTTCGTCGATCCGCCGGCGACTCTCGAGAGCGCCTGGAGGAACTGCTCATCATCGGCTGCATCATCCGCGTTCTTGCCAAGACCGCCAGCCCAAGCAGCTCGCATCCAGACGTAGCGAGCCTTCACGTGTTCCACTCGCCAGAAAACGAGGATGTCACGCGGGTCACCCGTCTGAATTGAAGAAATAAATGATAACCACGGCTTCCACCTTTTCTCCTTCAGGCTTCTTCTCAAGGAAGGGCGTAATGAAGTCGCGCTGCTTCTCCGCCTCCACCGTCGCCACGCGGACGTTCAAAACTTTCAGACGCTGAAAACTTCCGGGTTAGTCTTTCTTGCTACTTGGTTCAATAGAATTTTTTTGAGGAGTTAATAAGTGTCTGAAGCGTCCAAAACTCGTGGACATGATCACTCGAAATCCAACGAGCAACATTCACTTCTGGATTGTTCTTGCAGCCAAAAGATACGAGTCCCCACATAACTAAACGAGGCTCGCCCCAAAGAGCTGCTTTGATTCCAACGACTAACTGCAGACAGCATCTCTTACCTTTTCATTTCGTTTCACAAATCCACGAAGAGCATCGGCGGACGGCGCTTCAGAGGCCGAAACCTAAAAGATCAAAATCTTGTCGAGGTATTGTCTCCTCACCGGAAGAATGGCACAAAGAAGGCGAGGACTCCTCGATGAAACTGGGCACAACTCATCCAGATATTGCTGCGAGACAAGCTAAACGAAAAGCTTTCATAAAAAGAAGCCGACAAACCTTTGGAAGCGTAAGGTATTTGTTGGCATCGATTAGCGAGTTCAGCGCCTCGGCGGTGAGTTGATTGGCGTTGCTGATTGAGAGTCGGGCAATCGGGCCGAGCTAAAGAACGGAAATGAGGTTGTGCCGATGAAATTGTCTCACTTCTGGGTAGTCGTTGAAGATAAGGATGTTCTCGCACTGGGTGCACTTCACTCCGAGAGCTTCGCGAAGAGCTTGCAGCTGGAATCTCAACAATCTTGCATATGGAAAGCAGACACACCTCGCCACTGTCCGATCCACCATGGGCGTAAGCGGTCCGTGCCCACGGCGACGCTCGCATTGCCGCCAATTTGTAACGAAGTCGCGGCTCGGGACTCGCGCCCATCACCAAAATTGAAACCTACAGACTAAAGGAAGGGAAGCGATAAATCACCTTGCTAGTAGTTCTCCATTGATCAACAAAACGTCGCAACTTGTCATGAGTATCAATCGGCTGGATGAAAGTCGTCGGAATAACGTCTCGAGCGAAGATTCTCACAGAACGGGCGTTAAGTGCCTGCAATTTGTCATTCACGTCAGAGGAAGGCAATGCATACCGGATACGAGCCGCGGTAATGGATGGCCCGTCCCTCGACAAACGCAACGATCGCTGGAAGCCGCGAAACTCGAAGTTTCTCCAGCAAATTTCCGTCGGACATTGCATTTACAGTTCCAATTCCGTATCCTGAACAGTTATAGTGGAAGCGAAGAGATGTGGCTTACCCATTGGCTCCAAGTCCTCGACGACAGCCTTCCATACTCCTTCTAGACGGAAGCACAGCTGACAGTAGCCCGAGTAGGCGAAAAGCAAGAACGGCTGAACCACTTCAGTGAAGGAAAGAGGAGCTCACCTGTGTATTGCTTCTTTCGAGAATGGAATGTGAGAAGAGTCGAAGTGAAATCCGGTGCTTTTGGAAGAAAGACTCGGCGGAGTCGAAACCGAAACCACCGAAATGACCACCGCTAAACTGAAAAGGAGAAAGGACAAGGTGAGGAGCGAAGGATGAACTTACGAAGCTATCAAACTGAGCGAACGGATCACGGTAGGGTTGTTGATGCCCTTGCTGCGGCTCATCGAAAGTTCCAAACTTGTCGTAACTAAAATGCTTCAACTATTGCCGTGAAAGAAAGTGGCTTACCGTTCTTTCCGTAGCGGATCCGACAGAACTTCATAAGCCTTGTTGATCGAGACGAACTTTTCGGACGCTTCAGGGCTGTCGTTCTTATCCGGGTGCCTGAAGTCAATCTGTGAGAAAAACAAACGCACAACGAACCATTCTTTGGCCAAATTCTTGTAGGCCCTCTTGATGTCCTTGATACTGGCTCGTCGATTCAGTCCGAGCACGGTGTACGGATCTTGAGCTCGCTCAGCGGTTACACAAAATGCGCCAAATAGAAGAGCCGCGCCAACGAGTGTTAGCCGCATTCTATTCGTGCCCGGCTAACACGTGGTCCAAACACCCAACTTGGACCCGACGGCCTGTAACAGCAATAATTGAATGAGTAAGCGCGTTCGTAAATCACCGGGTTTACATTGCGAAACACGCGAAGAAGTTTCACAAGAGATACACGGCAGACATACATTCATAACGAAGGCTAAAGGGAGGAAAAACGACAGAACATGGCAAAGAGATCGAGAGACACGAGTCAAAGAGCCCTCTGGAATCGACTTCGGCAAACTGAAGAGTCGGCGCGATTTTCGCATTGAAAAGCGCGCGCCGCTTGCATTTTCGGCCGTAAGTTGACACTCTGGACCTAAAATATATTGAACTTCCATTTTCTTCCAATCTGTTTGCTGTCGTTGCTTTCTGCTTGTTTTTGCCCACATTGGGCAGTATGCGCCCTAAACTGGAGATTTCTGAAGTCGAGGCGCATGTTCTTAACGTTAGCCATGGTTGCGGCCCTACAATTTTGTCAAAACTGCCGCGTTCATGACTAAATTCGCGTGAATTCGTCAATGTCTCACGGCAACGTTCTTGTCTCTCAACGATTTCTCATTTCAGCGATGCAACCGCGTGCCGAGGGTGGTCACGAGAGCTACCAGGGACCACGATATACCGACGAGTAAGCGGCGCCATCTCGATGTCTCTTTGGTTTCAGTGTGTCGGCTGGCGACAAGACGTTGTGGATGGGCTCGGTGCCGAAACACTGGGACGAGAGTTACATCACGCAAGCGTTCAAGGAGTACGACGTAGAGGTTTCTGTTTGCAGCTATATTCATGTGTGTAGGTGAAAAACGTGAAACTTGTGGCTGCGGGAGGGCGTCGCGTGCTTGGTTTCTGCTTCATCGAATTCGAGGATGATACCGCCGCTCGTGACGCAATGCTGTTCATAAACGGAAGGGTTTCTTTTTCGTTTATGATTGTAACATCGTTCAGCCTATCCCTAAATCGGATCCACCCGCTACGTTCGCTCTTCAATATGCGAATTCACTTGGAACCAATGCCGTGGAGTTTATTCTAATCGTCGAGAACCTGCCTTACGACTTCGACGATTCGGATCTGTTTGGTGTTTTCGGTCAGCGGTTTGTTCTTTGTTGAGTTCTGATTTTCTTTTAGTTACACGAAGTGCCGCGGTGCAAAGATCTTACGCGACTATAAGGGCAAATCGAGGTGTGTGGGAATCATTCGTTTCTCGGATGAGACTCAGCAGCAAATGGCGCTCGTCGAGATGAACAAGCAGCGTTTTCGTGGACATCAAATCACTCTTAAGTTAGGTGGCAAAAGGGTTCGCTCTCTACTGTCTACGACCAAATGTGTTGTTTCAGCCACTTTGTGCTCGCGACTCGCGACATCTTGTCGCTTCTTCCACTCAATTTTATGAGGGCTATCCGCAAGTGTCCCAACATGAGGGCTATCCGCAAGTGTCACAGCAGTTTTCCTACCAATGTGCGTTGGTGCCTATCATGCCTGTTTATGATATGACCTCAAGCTATCAGGTGTGTTTCTCAGTTGTACCGAAGGTTCGTTTAGGCTCAGCCGCAAACGCCTGATGTCCAAGACGTTGATGTACTTGAACCCGTGGAGGGTCCCACGGCTGAGGAAGAGTGCGAGTTGTATCTGCGTTATGCAGACGAGGTTCGAAGTATCTTTTTAAAATTGTTATAATGTAGCTGTACGAGTCGATGGAAGCGACGCACTGGTCCCCAGTCATCCACGACTCGGAGACAACGAAGAAAGAATGGAAATCAGCGCTTTCCAAGACCGACTACTTCGCTGGAAGTTCCTTTTAGCTTCTCTTGATGTTGTGCTTGTTGATCACACGTTGTCTCTCAAATTGTCTTGAGATTCGTTCTTTCATGAAAGAGTCTTATTTTGATGCTTACGACTAAAATAATTTGTGAATGTTGTCAGACTTGTTGCTGGGCGATGCTGAACGCTTTGATTCTATTCGTCAGTGGAGGAGGATATTTATACTTCAGCTTCGATGTCGTACCACGGACCGCATTGGCGAACATTGCCATGTCGCTTCTACACTCCCGGCGATCCTCTGTCCTGTCGACTGGGCAACAATTGCAACTTTTACCACGACATGAACACAAGTAAGTCTTTGAGAAACTTTCCGATCAGGACAATACTTTCAGCGCCAGTTCAACTTTCGACGGGCCATCGAAGGTTCGAGCGCGTGGAGGAGCCGGACCAGACGTGGCGCAACGACTTTGGATGGAGCAACTATCAGCAGAACTGGCTACGTCGGAAGAACTACGTCACCTCTCACGGCGCGAGTCGGCGATTGGACATGGATTCGGTGGCACCGAGAACTGAGCGACCGCATTCGCCCCTGAGGATCACACTGTCGACGCGTGCTGACACTGAGAAGAGGGAGGTCCGATTCTCGTCGGAGTCGGAGCGAGATCAACGCCCGCCTCACCGAGAGAGGAAGAGTCCTCGAGCTGAGATTTCGCCTCGTCTGCAGAGAATGATGTCCCCTTGGCTAGAAAATACTCCTCGAAGGGAAAGTAGTCCGTGGAATGAGTTGTTGGATGCACGCATGGAGGTTCGGGCTTTGAATTAAAACCTTGAAATGTCGATTTCAGAGAAATTTGACGGCAAAGGAGTTGCGTCCCGAAGAAGTGGAGAGGATCATCTACGATGAATTGTGCGATGAGGACGAGAGTCGCTTTTTGGCTACAATCGCCGAGGGTCCGATCATTGAAAGGTTTTCATATTTTCACTTTGATCAGTCTGTTTCAGGTCGAATGAAGTCTACAGCAAGCCGAAAGACTTAACGGAGGAGGAGATGCAAGCGTTCAAGGCGATGGCCTTTCAACCTTCGACCATACCCATGAAGCCGCCGCCGGAGTTCCTCTGTTGAGTTCCTTCTCTTCATTGTTGTTCTAATTGTTATGAGTCAATAAACGTGATTATTGCTCAAACGATGAAGGAATAGTGAGGAAACCAAAGCGGAGGGAAAAAGAGCGGCGGAGGTTTCCCGCCAACTGCGAATTGATTCGTCCACGCCACTTCAGCACGGCCCTTCACCTTGTCCGACGTTTATTCGTTTAAAAAACTTGCGTGTTTCCTCGCTTTCGCACGGTTCTCTTCTATCCAAAAAGAGTTTCATAATTTTTCGAAATATTCTTTTGTGTCCCAATTGCTCCTGGAGGTTCGAGGAAATTTTCCCCAAGGCTCAGGATCTCGAAGGAGTTACCAGGACCCCGTTGCTATGGCCACGTATTCGTTTGGACCCTCGGGCGGGAGAATGAGCTGACGCCCGCCCTCACTTGCACTCTTAACTCTTCACACTCTCGAGTTGTGCCAATTAGTTGCACCTTCTTGGCACTTCATTTGCGAAGTTTCTACACTGTTTCGTGGACTTTCGAAAATCTTCAAAAATTTCTCTAGTCTCTTTGTAGCCGTGATGTCCGAGGTTGCCACCGTGGCCAAGGTCTCCGGCGAGGTGGAGGACGTCGATGCGCCAGGGCCGGCGGCCGCTCTCGGCGATCAAGTTCACATCGAGTCAGCTAACGACGAGAGGGCCGACGAGACGAGTCCCCCTCCTCCAGAGCCGAACGGCGCCCCCGAGGAGGAAGAGGCAACCACCGACAGCACCGACGTAAGTCCCGCCACGAATAGCAATGAAAAGAATTTTTAGCATGACCGCATGGAGGTGAATATTCCGTCGGCGAGTGAGACTTCCAATGAGCGTCGCGAGGAAGAAGCCAAGGTGCAGGAGACCGAACACGAAGACGGAGAAGAGGAGACCGCAGTTGAAGAGAAGACTGAGACTGTGGACGAGGAAGAGGAGAAGAAGGAGCCTGAAGCTGAAGAAGAGAAGCCCGTAGAAGAGAAGCTCGAGAAGATGGAAGTGGATGAGGCGCCTGCTCCTCCGACTGATGAGGAAGCTCCTTCGACCAGCGAGAAGCGTCGTGGACGCCCAGCCCGCGCTTCCAAAAGCACTCCGGCGAAGAAAGAGAGGGTAAGGAGAGAAAGCATAGATCCTAAACCTCTTTAGGACTCGCCACCACCAGAGCCTCGAGTAACTCGTGGTCGTCAGGCCAAAGAAACTCCTCCAGCACCGACTCCGACTACCAAAAAGACCCGAGGAAAGGCTCCGACGCCTGAACCGCCGAAAGAGGTCAAGGAGAAGGTCTGCTAATTACGAAACTTGATGGGAAGATTTTAGGCAACACCGAAGTCGGTTGGACGTGGTCGTGGACGCGGAAAGAAGAACGAAAAGGTGGAGGAGACCGAGGAGGAGGAGGTGAAGAAGGAAGAACCGAAGAAGAAAGAGAAAGAAGTCACTCCAGCAGCCGTCGAGGAACCCGCTGAGGAGGTGAGACTCTTAGAAATGAGGCAACGCCTTTAGGAGACACCCTCTGGAAGACGTGGCCGTGGTCGTCCGGCCAAGACGAAGGCGAGCGAGCCCGCGGGCACCGTGGCGAAGAAGGCCAAGCTGGCTCCGGGTGTCTCGAGTGCCACCTCCACTCCCAAGTCCACTCCCGGCAAACGTTGGTTTCATTGAAAAAACGTGTACCCTCTTAGATGCCCGTCGCATTCCACTCACATGGCAGCACTTTGTGCCCGCGGACTTCGAGGGCGATCGAGTCCTCAGCTGTGGTGAGGGCGATCAGCTTGGCCATCCAGGTCGCACAACGACGAAGAAACCTCGTGCCGTGGACACTCTTCCCGAAGGACTGAAGGTCCGTCAGGTCGTCGCTGGAGGAGTTCACTCTCTTCTCCTCACCACTGCTGGCGACATCTATTCCTGCGGAGTCAATGAGAAGGTGAGATCTCCTCCATGGAAAACAAAGACTTTCAGGGCACTGTGCCAGCGGAAGGCGTGGAGGCAGAGTCGAGCACGGACAAGTTCACACAGATCCGCTTTGGCGGTGATCTGAAGCGACATGGGAAAGTGATCCAACTGACGGCGGGCGCCTCCTTCTCGGCTGCCCTCACAGACAAGGGATCGGTCATCGCCTGGGGAAATCTTCGCGACTCCTCCGGCTCTGTCGACGCGCACTCCAAGCTTCAGGACATGCAGAAGAAGCCACTCGTTATTGTTGATCACAAACATCACAAGATCGTCAAGGTTC
>JAQIXL010002426.1:0-13151 GCA_034700245.1 Poikilolaimus oxycercus | reverse complement strand
CAGCCGAAGTGTTGGGCTTTCGACTACAACAGTATTGTGTGCCCTGCAAGCCAGGGAACTTTTTTCCAAGTGCTTCATTATTTTCCAGAAGTGGATGTTATCGGCATCTTACATCATTTGTCGCGCGTCTCCAGAAAGTTCTTTATGCATGCGAAGATTTGCGGACTCTCCTCCTTGGCTGGCCCAATTGGTAATCGCAAAAGCGCATTTGCGCACGCTTTTGACGACGAAGCCTTTCTGGCATGTCAAGCGACGACCCTACTACTGCACGAATGTCAAACCGCCGTTAGCGCAAGCGCCTTGAACGAGGCACTTCGACGCTGGGCGTTAGGTCTTCGATGCATCGACGATATTCACATTTGTGTGGATATTGCCTGGCCGAGTTCTTCAGCTGAACTGCTCAAGAAGTTGCCTGTAAAGCAAAAGAAGACACTGGATGACGATGACCTTCTTGCTTATGAATTACGCCGTGAAATTGATGGTGAAGAACTTTTCGTCTCTATTTATTGCTTGAAGAACGTCGTATCTTTCCAACGCAAAAAGCCGAAATACTAAAAGTTCTATGATGCTTTTGGCGTTTTGTTCGTCTTCTGTCTCTCGTTCTCTTTCTGGCATAAAGTCTTCGCTGTTAAAGCATAGTAAAAAATCAGTAAGTGCTGCCAGGATGGATCTGCGTGACCTCTCTGCGGACATCCTCATTGTCGCAGACACAGTGATTCCGTGTAGAGATTTATTCGAGAGACACCGGCTAGATCGAGAGCATCATAGAGACAGTAACTTTGCCGGGTAGGAGCCTGGCTTTTATACGAGAAGGGCCGTGTCTGGGTCACAACTCATCAACGCACGGGGTCATGAGAGAAGGAGAGGAGTCGGCAATGCCCGAGTTGCCGCGGCGACACTCATCTCTATCTTGTCTTTTCATCTTCCAGACGACCCCATACGAAACGGCGCCCGAGCCAATCATAATGGCTCGGGGGCAGTTTCGTATGGGTCTGGCTGCGACAGCATTGCCAAAACAATTTCGAGAGTAAAATAAAGAAAGATAAAAAAGGAATACGCCGGTTCTTCAGAGACTGTTTATTCCAGTTGCTAAACGAGTTCTATGCTTTGAAACATTACACTACGTCTATCGTTGTTAACACGCATCTCGATAGAGACTCCATCAGAACGACGTAGTTGACAAACGTGGCAATTTTCTTCATTGCATGGCTTGGCGATCGTCTTCACGTCCGGCAGATTTACGATCAAATCGCGGCAAATGGAATACATCGAATATCCAGTTGGACGAATTCCGAGCAAACGAATTTCTCTCTTTCCTTGTCCCCATTGTCGAAGAACTTGATTTAAACCACGAACCGTTACGTCCGTTATCGACTGTTCAAGATTGAGGTAGCGTATCGGCCACGACAGCAAGATCTCGTCGTTAAGGTATAATGCAAAAGTCACGTTTTTCAGCGGATCTTCTAGACGTGGTCCGTAGATTGCTTTCAAAGCTTGAATCCTCGGATAACGGAAGAAGTTTCGTGAGACTCGAGAGTTTTCGTGTAAGACTCCGATTTCATTCACTGTAGGTAATTGCTCCAGTGATTTAATGACGAGATGTTCATTTTCGAGTCTAATTTCGCGAGCAATCTCCAGCACGGCGAGTGCGGGCATCCAGTCTTGAAAGAGCTCGAACATCAACCGCAATGGCAGATTCGTTAAAAATCTCGATAATTGGTTGTGATTGAGGACATGCTGAAAGAGTTGAACGAGCTCGATTTTCAAATTGATCCAATTATGGCAATGTGTTGCTGGAAGAACGATCGTCCTTTTAGCCTTCTTGATGTGAGTAATTGAGGACTTTTGAAGAAAAGGTCTTGCAAACTTCGCCTCAACCAAAGGAATTGTCGGTCTAAATTTGAGACGAGAGTTGAAAGCAATGTAGAAGTTCTTCGAGAGATGAAACCATAATTGGTTGTTAAACTTCTGGAGACGTTCTGCCGACGTTTCGTAGACAGAATATAATTGTCGCGAAGTCTTTGCGGCTTGAAGGAGATCTTGTGCTGGGAGGAAAGAACAAACGTAGAGTAAAACTTCGGACGGCAACTGCTGCAGTTGCATTTTGACACAAGTATCTTTATGGGCAAAAAGTATCTTTTTAGGCCAGGTTTTCCAGTTCGTTCACAAGCGTTTAGCACCTTGACTTCGGATCATTTATCACCGCTTCAATAAGTTTCGATTTCGAGAGATGTGCTAGACGGGATCGATAGAGATTTATTGTACTTTCAAGGTAATTGTTATGGATCTGCTTCATCTCCCATCGGACACGTTGATCTCCATCCTTTCCTTTCTTCATTCCCGATGCCTCTTGAAAGCGGCTAAAACTTGTCGGAGGCTCAATTCGATCTACGAAGCTTTTGGACCTCGTCTCCCACAATTTTGGCGATCTCTTTGGTTTCAGCTTTCTGATGGACTCTACATAATTTTAAACGATTTATTTCAATCTGAACCAGAGCTTGAACCTTTGAATGCAGAACTCGCCAAGCCTTTTCTTGAAAAGTCGCAGGCATGTAAAATTAAAGAGGCAGAAAGTGAAAAAGTGAAAAGTTTTCTTCATCACCCAAGTTCATTGACCGATTGGAATGAACTACGTAATGAGATTGTTCAACTTTTTTCCCGCATTCTCAAGCATTATGACGTCAATCGAATTGCGACTAATTTTCCTTTGCCGCAGTTTCTCGAATTCATTCAGGAGTTCGATAATTCCGTTTACATCACAAAAATCGAAACGTAATTAACAACTACAGTTTTGCCAATGAAGTCGACGATGAGATCTTCTTTTCATGGAAAGGCCACGATCTTCAACTTGGACCATCGCAAACCAAAATGACTGCCACTGCTTTAAATGAAGCGATTCGACAATGGGCAGATGAAACTCGAAAAATTGAGTGCTTTAGCATTCGAGTTGAAAAACAGCCTTTTGGAGACACAACCCGCGAGGTGCTCCGAAACTTACCACCTGAGACGACATTGGGTACAGCCGGTGTGCCCGTATACGAACCTGCGTCGTGGTGATGGAGAAATATGTAACCTTACAGTCTATGGAGAAGCGTATGTTTGTATCTATTCTGTTGCGAAGAAACAATAATCTTATCTGACGTTTTGTTAAAGAATAAATGCGTTCTGCGAATAAATGCGACGAAAGGTTGTCCCTGCCTAAAACGAGGCCCTCATGCAGCTGTGTGCCCTAAAATCGACAACCGTAAATCGATTGCTGAGTAAGGTGCTAATTGAGAAATGGCGAGGGAGGTCATCGTGAGACGAAACTTTTTCGGCCGACATTTCATGTTTTGCAGCCTTCAATTTCTGATTGACTCCTCTAAAAATTAAAGCTTCAACATAATTGCCGAGATTTCGAAAAAATGGATCGCCTTCCCAACGATGTCCTTCTTGAGATTTTTGCTTTCCTCTCTTCAATGGAAGTTCAACGCCTTGGCCGGCTTTCCAAATGGTTTCACGTTCACCGTCGAGCCAATCTTCATCGTCTAAAGCACAACGATCTCGGCGTTCGCGTTGTCTGTCAAGGTTTCAACGTTTTCTACTTTGAAGCACTCCAGCAAAACGGCATCAAACGTTTCACAACCTTCCACATTCTTCCAATTTCATCAAAATTGCCTTCATTGACGAATTCTTTCCCCTTTCTAGTTCTTCCCGAGACGGTGCTCGAGTGTTCCCATAAAGTGGCCGTCGATCGTCGAATTCAACTTTTTACCAGTCTTCCACTCGACGAAGTTCTCAAACCATTTCTGATTTGGCTTTCAGCCAATTGCGTCTTCGGAGGCGTTCAATTTTGTGAATCTTCTCTTTTCATCGCGGATTTGCAACTTTTCAAAGATGCTACTCGTTTTTTACTTGACAATTATTTAGACAGCGAGGAAGTTCTGCTTGCCGCCTTCAAGGGTCTTCATGTGGAGAGACTTAGTTTGTTTCGCCTGACCACGCGCTTGACACCAAATTTCTTCCGACATACTCTGGTGCAGAATCTCAACGAGTTATGCTTTGGATTTGAAGATACGAGCCTCGATGTAGAGCTAACGGCCCCATTACCGCATCTTTCACTCAACAACGAGGCCTTCTTGGCTCTTCGCATTCCTCGTTTGATCCTGAAGAACTGTCAAACAGAAGTGACTCCCGATGCCGTAATGGACTTTATCGAACAGTGGCTTGCTGGTCAGCGTGAGATCGACTCCCTTGAGATCTGCATATTCGATCCAGACCAAGACTTTCTCGACCTTTTTCCGAATTATCCGCCACCTAATGATGTTCAAAACGAGATCATCCATCGTTTCGACGGTCAACGCCTCCTTCTCAAACCACTATGCCGAAGAGAAAACTTCCCCTCAGGTGCTGTGTATGATGTCCATTTAAAACTTGAACTCTAGTTAGATTGGTGTTTCTTCTCACTGACTTCTTCCGTTTATTTGCTCAGCAAATGCACGATGTTAAATCTTCTGCGAATAAATAAAGGAAATCAACCAAAACCAAACTAATTCCAAACTAACTGCAGAAGTGCGAATGAGATGCGTATCAGGGAGCTAATAGATGCCGCGAAGCTAAACTGCGAAGCGAGGCTCAACTGGATTTTGGGCTTTTCTATTGCGAAGAAATGGACCGCCTTCCTAACGACGTTCTTTTCGATATTTTCGGTTTGCTCTCCTCAGTGGAAGTCCTACGTCTTGGTCGGCTTTCCAAATGGTTTCACGCTCATCGTCAAGCGAATCTTCAGCGTCTCAAGCATGAAGATCTCCGCGTGCGAGTCGACTGCGAGGGTTGTGGCGTTTTCTTCTTTGAACCACTCCGACGAGAAGGCGGGAAACGTTTCACAACTTTTCAAATTCTGCCTTCAGAATTGTTTTCATCCCCAACAGGTCTCCATTTTACAGCCATTCCCAACACGGTAATAGAAGTTTCGCAAAAATCCGCCTTCGACCGTCGAGTTAATCTTTTCACCGCGCTACCTCAAGAAGAGGCTCTCAGGGCGCTTCTTGTGTGGCTTTCGGCTAATTGCGCCTTTGACGGCGTGCAACTTCGTGAGTCTTCGGCTCTCTTCAAAGAACTGCAGCTCTTTAATCACGCCAGACGTTTTCTACTCGACTGTTACAGTAACGGCGAAGAAAACTTGTTTGCATTCTTTGGCGCTCGTTACGTGGAGAGCCTCAGTTTGATAAATCCCCACACAGACTTGACGGCGAATTTCTTCAAAGAAACTCTGGTGAGGAACCTCAACGAGCTGTGCATCGTCTTTGAAGCTAAGGGCAATTGGCTAAAACTCCAATCGCCATTACAATGCATTCCCCTGAACAACGACATCTTCCTTTCACTTCGAATTCGTCGTTTGATCCTGAAAAACTGTCAAACGGAAGTGACTCCCGACGCTGTGATGGACTACGTCGAACAGTGGCGTCTTGGTCAGCGCGAGGTTGGCTCTCTTGAGATCTGCCTTTTCGACCCGGACCAAAGTTTTCTCGACCTCTTCAAGATTTCCTTTACACAGTTTCACAGTCTTCCAGACCAGGTCATCCACCGTTTTGACAATCGCCTTCTTCTTAAGCCACTCTTTCACAGACAGAACTTCCCCTCGGGTGATGTTTATGATGTCCATTTGGAACTTGATAACTAGGCACATAGAGACTTTTCTTCTAATTTGCTGTTCTCCGTTTTTGCACAACAGTCCTTGATTTTTTTCTCTGAAGTTTTTGCAAAAAGTTCAATAAAAACGTGTTAGACCCAGTTGAATAAATGATAAAAAAAACCACCAAACCCTTGTTAGAATGCTGGTGAACCAGAAACGAGGAGGCGTGTTCTATTCTTCGAGAAAGGCAGGACGTGGAAAGGCCTCGTGAATCATCAGCACCGCCGCCGGCACAAGCCATCGATGTTCTCCTCCACCAGATGGAATTCCTTTCCTTGTGATACTTTTGCCATTCGCGTTTCACATGTTGAATTTTACCTATTTTCATCTTCTCCATCCAACCCTTTGACAACGACATACTGAGATTTTTGTGATCTCCGCTTTGGCTCTTTTGTGCCGCATTTTCACTCCAAAACTTTTGGCTTTCAGCTTATATTTATTCCTCAAGATGACTGTCGTCACATCTTTCCTTCCACTCCAGCATGAAACCGTTCCGAAAACCAAAGAAGCGTTGTGGATTCTTCGAAAAATTGCCTGGATGCGAGAGAACTTCAATCGCGAGTTCGTCTTCAGTCTCCACAATCTCTTTCGCTTCATTGCTATCGTAAGTGTTTTTTTTGCAGAAAAATTGGGGATTCTTTCCGATCTCATGCTTTTGGTTCTGGGTTCGACTAGGTCAACTCGACCTCACAAGTTTCATTGAGGAATGCCATCGTGTTCAAGGCTATGAGTGTCATTATGAAATGCACTATGACGAGCTCGGTAGTCAGCGAGTCAGAGTGGTAGGTTAGCTTTTATTCCGACATTCACATAACAAAGTTCTAGGATAAGCAGGTTAAAAAAAAATTCTTTTCAGTGCCCATGCAAATTTGAAGCTCTTCGAGACATTATGGGCTATCAGGCAGCCATCGATGCACTAGCCATAATGCTCATCTCTATATTTTGGGGCGCCTGGTTAGAGACAGAAGGCACAATTTGCTACCTCGTCCTGGTTGGAATTATTTTCCAACAGTTAACGTCGTTCAGGAAAGTCTTATTGGAATTATTTGGTTGGGCGATTTGTTCTTTGCTGGTCTTCAAGTCCTCATGGATGAGTGGGATGCCGGCGCCGCTTATATTGCCTTCATTGGAGTGAGTCTTGGATGTTTTCAAATTAAAACTACTGTCTAGAGCGCTGCTATTGCTTGCCTCATGCTCTACACGGTAATCGCCTGCGTGGGTGAATGCTGTAAATCGAGAAGGAGAAATCCTGCCGACAGCACGTCAACCACGCCGATAATATCAACATGATCAGACAAATTCTGACCTTTATTTTCATGATGACTCAAAACAAGAATAAAAACAGTTAGCTTTATCCGCCTTTGGACATTTCGCGACAACGTCTTTCCCGCAGTGACAGATGCGAAAGTTTCTCATCGTTTCGATATGCCGCTTGGCATTTTTCAAGAAGATGGATCGAGTCTTTGTTCCCTCAAGTCAAAGCGCCAGATGCGTTCAGCGTTTCCCTCAGCGAGCGTTGCCTCAAGTCAGCTCCCGTTTTCAGCACGAATCCTTGTTGAAATAGGTTTCATCACTGCTTGATTTCAGTTCCTATTCGGTGTATGGAATGGCTGTCATCACGCCTTTGCCCCCTTTATCCGAAAACATTCCGGAGACCAAGAAGGCTTTATGGATTCGTCGAAAATTTGTGTGGATGCGCGAGCACTTCAATTACAAGTTTCTCTTCAGTCTCCACAACCTTTTCCGTTGCATTGCTATCGTAAGTGCTTTTGCTGAAAACAGATTTTCCCCTTTTTCCGATTTCAACATTCTGGTTCTTTATCCGACTCGGCCAAGTCGACCTCACAAGCTTCATCGAAGAATGTCATCGTATTCAAGGCTATGAATGCCATTTCACAAGCGACACAGAATTCCCCTTTCCTGTTCGCGCGGTAAGAATTGCTTGAGTATGTGAAAAGTATGATTCCGTCTTTCAGTGCCCATGCAAACTTGAAGGGGGTCGCGATTTGATGCGATATCGGGCAATCATCGATGCGATCGGTATTGCGCTTATTTCTCTCGCAGTAGGCGTTTGGCTTCGATCGGAGGAACAAACTACCTACTATCTTACTGGCGCAAGTAAACTTTTGTTATTCACACGAATCGCTATAGGAGTGCTTTTTTACTTGGATCTGGCTGGGCGATTTGTTCTTTGCGGGACTTCAAGTCAACCATGACAAATGGGATGCCCGTGCCGCCGATATCGCTTTCGTCGGAGTGAGCCTTTGAGCTGTTTTCAATTCGACATTGTTCAGAGCGCTGCGATCGCTTGTCTCATGTTCAACGCTCTAATTGCCGGCGTTTGTTACTGCTGCAAGCGAATGTGAGAAATGCAGCAAACGCTATCACTAGAACTGCGATGAAATAAATTTTTATTCCGCGTAGTGAACGCTTTCAAGAACCAAATCAGCATCGCCGACTCCGATAACTTCAACATTTCTTCCGGTGAAAGTTATCTTAAGGCCGCGGCCATCCCACCTCTTCAACATTTGGTAACGTTTTCCACGGACTGCAGGCAATATCGATACCTCCTCGATCGCCTCGGGGAGGTCGTCGAAGATCTCGCGGAACATTCTGTCAACGTCACCGTTAATCAGTCGAATTAGAAAGAATTGAATGAGCCGCCGACTCTCGGCCCACTGTCGAATCACCTTATTCAAGGCCGCCGTCGTCACTTTTGTTTCCGAAGGTCCAAGTGCAAGATTCGGCACTTTCCACGCCAGAAAGAGCTCGTCGTCAAATTCGTGGGCAAATGGAAAATTCACGTCTTAGTCGACTGGGTTATAACGTGGTCCGTCGAGAACTCTAAGAGACTGGATTCTCGAATGTTGGAAGAAGCTTCTCGAAATCTGTGACTCCGGATGCAAAATGCCAAGCATGTTGACCTTCGGTATTTTGTGAAGGACCTTGTGTAACGCCAAGATGATGTGGCTTCGCTGTCCAGTGGGACGATTCCCGCGCGAGAGGAGCCCGTGTTCCCTTTCTTCTCCCAATCTCAAAGCACCAGCCGTCTCTCATCAAGAGAAGAAAGAGTTAATCTCAAAAGAAAGCCTCAAAACCACACATAGAAGCACATAAACGAACATTTTTTGTTGCTTTTTTGATCACTAGAGATTCTCCGAATCCGACCCATGTTTATGAACCCGTTTGCCCGTTTCGCCAAATTGAGGCGTGTAGAAGCCGAGACGAGGCCGGCCAACACTTCGCATAGATCACATACTCTTCATCCTCGCAGATTTGTAATTATATCACTGACCGTAAGAGTCAATTGTTTTGAAACGTAGACTTTTTTGCCGTGTGTCCGTCATGGGCGGGCGCGGGCCCTTTCATGTCGCATTCCAGGTTTCATCCCCCCTCTTATGTGCTGGCAAAGAACCGAGACCGGCTCAAACTGTGCTGTTTGAGTCACGCTTTAACGTAGTGAAATGGCTATTAAGTGACTCACCGCAGTACGCTCGCCCACAGTGACTGTGAGTGTCTTCGTTTCCCCCTTAAAGATGCTATCGATCGCAACCCCGTCGACGTGAAAACGAAGAGGACAATTAGAAGCCATCTTCTGCTTATCTTTTCGCCTTTCATTGCAGTGACTAGTGCCTGCGGTCAATAGACGGCGATGCGCAGATCGCGGCTCCTTTCTTTATTGAATAGCGATTCTTTCTATCAATTTTAATACAGGTGTCGACTCGCCCCAAGGACATAAAGTAAAATTGTTCCCGGTCGCAGATCGAGCACAACATGCGTAGAGTTGCTCTGCTTCTGTGGTTTGTGGTAGTCACATGCAATGGTAAGTTTTGTCGGCACTTGAATTGACATTCAAGCAATTTTTCAGACGGATATGTTCGGTTTTGTAGTATAGAATACATATTTACACACCGGGCAAATTTTTTGCTGAATGACTATGTCCCAGGCTACTGCAGTCATCTTTCAATCGGCAAAAGCCTGTATTGCTTTGGATGGAAGCATGAACCAGGGTTAGTCTTCAAAGACTTTTAAAGATGTGGTTACTTTCAGAACGCTGCACTGGGGGAACGAGGACCCGAAATTGTTGGAGATTGCTAAAGCGATCCGCATGAAAGATCAGAAAATCAAAGTTTTCTTACATGTGATTAGAGAACCCACACCGTTTTTCTCTTTACTACACACTTGGCTATACGGTGGATACACAGCAGCCCCCAGTATTAACAAGGCGCTTGCTAATGAAACGTTCTGCAAAATTCTGGCGGAACTTATCGTGAATAAAACCACCAGTCATGGTCTTGACGGAGTACATATTTCTTGGATGAATATCATTTTGGATTCCGACGCGCCAGCCGACTTCTTAACTGTTCTGCGCGTGAGTTCCTCCTATCTATGCTATATTTTGGCATAGTTTATGCGCAATATGACGCCGAGAAAAAATTTCCTGATCAACATTGAATTAAAACATTTCGAAATAAGAGGAATTGAAGGAGAGACAAGACTGCGCGAGTTTGGCCAGTTCGTTTTCTTTTTTACCATACTGTTTTGCAAAAAGGCTTGTAGACTACCTAACAGTCTTAACATATGAAAGGGAAAAGAAGGCCGAAGTATTAGGTGACATGAGGATCAGTTCGACAACTATAAACGATGTATGTAGGAGCGCGATTTGTATTGTAGTTTGATAAAAAAAATTGGTTGCAGGCTGTGTTAAAGCAATTAACAGCATCCGATGTTCCGTCATCAAAGTTACTAATTGGTGTATCTTTGTTTAAAACGGAGTGGTGGCTCATTAAAAAGGTCATACAATACATTCGGCCGATAGTTTGCAATTGCGAAAAAATGGCTCAGTCTCTCAACTTCAGTGGCTACCTGAGGTATGTAATGAAGAGCGCATTATTTTTTTTGAAGGAATGCTTTGCCGATCGTCAGTCTCCAGAAACACGCTGGGAAAACTTCCATGGCGGCAACTACTCAGTCATCACAATTTTTGAAGACCAAAAAAGCATTGCTGCCAAGGTAGCGTTAAAGCTTCTAGATTTGTTCTTTTTCGTTGAATTTCATACGGGAGCATGGACTTGGTGGCGTTTTTGTTGTCAGTCTTGAAGAAGATAGTTCCCATTGCCAGTGGGCAAATTTACCCGCGCATAAAGTAAGATAGATATTTTAATAAAAGCATGACTTTTGTAGACAATCTACCAAGGATTAAGCTACAAAAATTATATGGCGGACGGTCTGATGAGAACGTCGCCTCGTCGAGCAAAGCTGCATCTAAAACTAATGTTTGCACTTCTAGGTATCCTGACGGCCATCATCATTTTGACTTCAATCTGTCTCTATCTGGTAATGTTATGCAACAGTTACACTGCGCCAGGGGTGTTAAGCGGCCCGGCCCGAGGTTTTGGACAATTGCCTAAAAATTAAAAAAAAAAGATTTTTTGGTCAAAAGTTGGATAAACTCGCTGGGCTAACGATTGACAGAGTTCTTGCACGGTGCGATGCAATTTAGAAGAGTAGAAGTATCTTATCAGTTTTTTATGCTTTGGTTGATCATTGTGTGAATGATGCAAGTGCTTCTGGTACACTTTGGACATGCAAAAAGCAATGTCTAATCGGCCCAGCAGTCTCCGAGAGACAATATTTCTCTTCAAATTTTGCATTTTAAATGGTCAATTGCCGGATAAATTTCTAATAAAACCGCCCATCACCTAAGGATCGGGCCGGCCCGTCGGCCCGACCCGGCCCGCACCTTTCCCGGGCCGGCCCGGCCCGGCCCGCAGACCCCCGCAGACCCGGCCCGGCCCGCTAAACAGCCCTGCACTGTGCCCACTTTCAGCGGTGTCGAGGAAGTCACCAAAGGAGACCTCAAAACCGACAAGGAATGGATCTTCTGCTAGAGGTGTGCAATGGAATCAGAAGCGGAAAATACAGTTTCAGAATGTAGGTGCAACATGCTTGGCTCGCTTTACAAAAGATCAATTTATATCAAAGGGTCGGCTTATCGGAACCGGCAAGCGTTCTTCAATGCAATCCGAAAATATTTAGTTGAGGTCATTTCGGCAAAGTTTATCTGCGCGAACTCATTATTGGTGAAGGCGATTCCCAACAAATCATCAAAGTGGCCTGCAAGGAGATGAAACCCGAGTTCGCCCAGGACGCTTTCGACGAGGCTCTAATGATGGCCAGCATTCGGTTTCTCTTCTTTTGCACTTCATATTTTGCAGGCACATTCACGTTGTTAGCATGCTTGGCTATACTGATGATGGACCAGTCCCCGTTCTCGTCAGTGAGTATATGGAAGGCGGCTGTCTTGAAGACAATCTCAAGGAAATGCACGGCATATTCGTAATGGCGCTTGATAAAGAGAAATAAGTTTTCAGCCTCTTGACCTTACAAAACTTGTTCGGTTCGCCAAGGAGGCAGCATCGGGAATGATGTATTTGCACTCGACCCACATCGTCCATCGCGATCTCGCGACTCGAAACTGCTTGTTCGTTGTCCTAAAATTGTGTCTTTAATGATTAAGACGAGTCGGAAAGTTGGTGATAATCAAAATCTATTGCAGGTTAGACAAAAATCTTTCACTACGCGTGGCCGATTTTGGTCTTGCTCGTCGGTTCGAGACCTATAATCAAGGATACATTTTTAAGTCAGCCGATCGAGTCTTGCCTATGTTCGCCTTGCCCATCGAAATACTCAGCGGGGAGGAGCAGAAGGTACAATAAATCGCTTCTCAATTTCAGACAATTTTCTCCAGTTTACAACCGAAAGCGACGTTTGGGCTTACGGTGTTCTTCTATGGGAAATCTTCAGTCTTGGTGGAAAACCCTACAGTGGGATGGATTACACGATGCTTGTGAACTTTCTCTCATCCGGAAGACGACTGTCGCAACCGGAATATTGTCCAGAGAGAATGTTTGCGTAACAATTTCATGGAGAGTTTTTAGCTACAAGGAAATCATACTGAGTTGTTGGGCGACGAATCCGAAGAGTCGACCCATCTTCCGCGACATTTATCGTGACATGAGACAGGCAAGAAAGCCTTTTCAAAATTCAAAGGCAGCTTCAGGAGCTGGAGAACTACAGCTCAAAACCCGCTAACCCGGACGATTGGCCTGAGGAAGACGCCCCCGATAACCGACCACTCACACAGAACATTGATTCGTAATTATTTGAACGTTAGCGACGGAAATAAAGCACTCAAAGTTTGTATGTACATATGAAAGCATGCCTGAAAGCGTCTTACTTGAGAAGAGTCAGCCGAGGACCCTAGCCGTCGAGTTGAAGATTAGAATCTGCGTATCGATTTGACCTCTTTCGGCGCTCTCCTCCGTAGCCACGAGCGTGGATCCGCCGAGTTGTTCCTTCAAAGGTGGCTCTCTGGCTCTCCAGACGACTCTTTTATGACCAGCGTCGCTCCGCTCCGCTGGAGCGTAAAAGCGGCATAGTTTTAGCCCGATAGGCGAACTTACAACGCCTCCTG
>JAQIXL010002425.1:0-13156 GCA_034700245.1 Poikilolaimus oxycercus | reverse complement strand
ATATAACACTTGGCAGTTTTGAGACGTTCCGTGGCTCAAACAGGGCAAAGCAGTCAAAACTAAAAACTACCGTAACCCGGCCAGGATGCACTCTTTTGGACTGGTCTTTAGCGGAAAAGAATCAGCGTTCCGAGATGCATCTAATGGTACCAGACTCGTAGGGAAACGATAACTTTCGCGCAAGCGTCCGCCCCTCTCCTGGTTTCCCAGAAATTCTGTATTAACATGTGCAAACTGTCTCAATCTTTTGTCACCAGCGAAAAGTCGTTAGACGGAATGAACTGACAGTTTCAGACATGTTATTTCTGATAGCTAATCTTGCGCGTTCCGCTGATTCTGCTGATTGAAATGGTCCATCGAGCTCGCCTTGCTGACTGCTTCTCGGTGCTGCTTCTCGAAGCTTGGAGTGACTCCTCGGTTTCATGTGTCTCAAAAGATTCCTGCCGTGGATTTCGACTAATCTCCTCTTGGAGCTCAGCCCGTTTTCAGTCATTTTGCTGTTTGAGTTAGTTGTATTACAAACAAGGTATTGAGACGAAACTACTACAAGGGTCGAGCAAATAGCGCGCACGACAGGAACTATTCCAACGCTGTCGCACTGGGTTTGTTAGGCAAGTGAAACCAAGAAGTCATTGCCGATCGTGAATGTCGAGTGAGAACGATGCCAAATCGAACTGTAACGACGGTGCAAGATTAGCTCGCAGAAATAACAACCTTGAAACTGTGAACTCGTTGCGTTCGACGTCTCGATGTCAAAGAAACAGGCCATTCGTGGGAGCTAGGGAGGTCCCTCTCAATCATAAACACACCACACCAGTTTTTCATCTCGAGAAGAGGCAAGTCGTTTGAAGCCTGAAGGATCAAGACTTTGCTGTCAACACATGCTTGAAGCTTTACAATGTGTGCTTCTAGTCTCTTGAGTGATCGAGCAATCGCTACACCGCCAGGAGCACTAGCTTCATTTTTTTTCGAGGCTACTGGAAAAATGCACTGTTGAAACAGCCAGCTTCCACTTCGAACCAGGGCATCGCTCCGTCGGTGTTGTGGCTGCCATTTGCTAGAGCTTCTGACTATAGCGCATTATTTGCTTTCCGAAGAAAGCGTTCCAAAAATTTCTGGCCCGGAGAGTCTTGCAGAAATTGCGAAAGGTGTTTGAAAATTACAAATTGAGGAAGAAAGTGTCGCTGCGAACCGACTCAGAACCAGGGTTCCAAAAGTTCGGAACCGGTTCCGAACCGGTTCCAAATTGGTACCATTCTGAGGACCCGGGTTCAAATTTTTTTGTGTACCCCGCCTTTTGCCAATCTCTTGTGATATTTCTAGCCGACTGACACAATTTTAAAATCCAAAAATTTTTTGAAGCGTTTGGCAAAAACCGCTTTTTGCTCTACGGAATTGATCTCGGGACCTCTCGCGCATTAGCATGTTCGGAACCGGTTCCAACTTTTGGAACCCTGCTCAGAACTATCACTTGTAGCGATCCTCTCGTCCTTACTTATTGTGAGCCAAAAACAACACACTGTCACCCTGAAGGACGATTAGCGTCAAGCGTTTTACTCGTATTCTTATTCTCACCACGAAACAGCAGATCACATGAAACGAGTGACACAAATGAATGGTAAAAGTTGCCCTTTCTCGTGCAACAAATGTCAACTTCCGAATTTGCCCTGAACTGAACGACGAAAGTTCTTTGTTTTTGAATTATAAGAATGGTGAAGCCGACGATTACATGATTCCTCTCTGCTGTAGTTTCAGCGACAACTCAATTGCAAGACCTGCATTCTTCGGCGGTCGTCGCCTGTGGATGAGGACATTTTAGCGTTATTTACGTCATTCGCAATCTTTGCCTAACGTCAACAGCTTGTGCAACACTTTATGCTCTTTGAAAACTTTGCTGAAAATCCAGCGATAAAATAGCGAATGGGAGTCCTCGAGAAGTTACCGCAGAAAGTTCCGCGCTCTTTTGTTGACAAGAGCAACAAGGAAAAACAATATCGTATTTATTGTAGTGATACGACGGTTTCACAATCACTTGAACACTATACGGTGATGGCTGCTTCAATGTGATGAGTCGTCGTGTGTCCATTGACTGAAGTTGTTGCGGCGTCACGAGCGTGTCGTGGGCAGACTTCTTCTTGGTGAGCAGACGACAACTCTCATCGGTGCGGTGCTTGGTGGAGGAGTTGTCCCAGCGCGTCCTCAGGAATGAAGCTTCAGAACTAGAGGCAATACGACGTCCGAAATTGTTGCAAAATGCGCAGCTAGTTTTGCGGCTCGCAGTTTCAGTGCACCCTCTAATGGGGCGCCAAAATGTCGACTACATTCCTCCGCCGGTCTCCAGATCACTCTTTGTATTTCGTGAACAGTTCGTTCTCCGGCGATCGAGCGATGCTTCTCTACTATTCAGGCGTCGTGCCTAGCTGTGTCGTGCCACTTGGCACTGGAGAGGCCCTTGCAGTATCTTCATCCACGGGACCAAGCTCGTCTTCCCCGTGCCCAGCAGGTCTTGATCCATGGGAATAAAAACTTGTAAAAAACTTGTAACTTGCCTAGGTTTCAATCGGAAAACGGATAAACCTTTGAGAAAATACCTTGATGCGATTCACACTTTCGCTCTCACAAACACTGGTGCAAGGTGTTTAGGAGATACTTTGTTCCTCTCTACGAATTTGCTTTCACTAAAGACGGGAAATGGAAGCAAAGGAAAAATGAACAGTCACGGAAATACGTGTTGCTCACTTCACCGTTTCAATGTTTGAGTGAATAAAACCCGTCGACCTTTGTGTCCAATGTCGCGTTGATTGACGGCTTCTTGATTGCTAAGCTGCAAACTGTGAGTGACTTATTGTAAGCGAACTCGCGCTCAATTAACGGTTTCAAATTTTGCGTAAAGCTTGGAAATGCTGTGGCAATCAATCGTCCCCTGTCTTGGGTTCACAGTCGTACTTGCAGTTTACCTTCGTCTTTTGTTTCAAGACGTAGACCATAGTTGTTTTTTGTGGAAATCGGTGACTGTGGTCACTTCAAAAACGTTAGACCTTCGCCTGCGATAGATGCCGCGGATGGTTGGGGAAGATTGTCGCAACGCTTCAGTCTACTGTTTCTGTGCCCGAGATATGATGATGATCGTTGAAGGCTATGCATTCCATGGAGATGAATGCGGGCATTGTATAAGTATAAGTATTATTTCTTACAATAAATGCAAATAGTTCTTACTTGGTGAAGAGAACGCTTCTTGGGGCTTCACGAGTCGTCGTAATGCCTCTAGTTTTGAAGCTTCATTCCTGAGGACGCGCTGGGACAACTCCTCCACCAAGCACCGCACCGATTAGAGTTGCCGTCTGCTCAGCAAGAAGAAGTTCACCCAGAACACGCTCGTGACACCGCAACAACTCCAGTCAAGGAATGGGCCGACGCGTCATCATAATGCAACAGCCATCTCTAAAGAGGGTTCAACTGATTTTGAAACCGTCGTTTCACTAAACATTGTTTTTCTTAGTTGTCTAGGCCTAGTATCTTTAGCAATGTTGTTCTCCGGAAAAAATGCTACGTCCCTGACCCAGTCGCAACTCGTCAAACTGGAAAATAAATAGCGTGTGAAACGCTGCCTTTGAAGTCCAAAACGCCCATTTTTGACCAAATTGACCGAAAACGGTGCAAGCCCTTGCCCCGACCCCAGCAAGCCCTTGGCAGGTTTTATTATGTTCAGCAACTTTGTTCTTCGTGAAAAATTATACAACTCTGACAATTCTGGCCAACTGAGCAGCGCGACCCAGTCGCCGCTGCTCAGTTGGCCAGAATTGTATGATAACAGCGGAGTTGAAATGTGAACAAGAGGTGAAGAAGTACGGTTCAAAGCCCAATACAAAGCCCAAGTGTTTGTTCAAAGCCCAAGTGTTTGTTTTCGAGGTTCTATTTATAGTCTCTCTAAGGATCACTTAAAAGTTGCTTCGGCTCATAATCCTCTCTGCGATCTCTGGAGACCTCTGTTGGCACATTGCACGGGTCATTCACACGCACCTTCTTCTCCCTCATTGCGCAAACAAAGTGAAAACCGAATCGTTGTCCAGCATGATTGGCAACGCACCAAAGCAATCTGAAAACTGCATTGCTGAAACAGCCAGATTCCATTTTGACAACAAAGTTTCGCTATCGGTCTTTGTCTGATGATTTTGGATGGAAGCACAAACTGGGCACGGCTGTTTCGAGATCGCTTTATATGCACACAAGAAAGAATCTCTTGATCATGCCTGCGGAGTTCAGAAGCTCCTTCCCAACTTGAGTGTGCGATTTCGTCTACGACTTGAGATTCCGTAATCATTTGCGCGGACTTGGTTGGGCGCTGCCTTGGATCCGCCGACAACTTTGACCACTCAGACGCTGAAACATGAAGGATTTGCTCATGATTGAACGCATTGCTGAATGTCTGCGATAGTTGGCAATGAATTGCCAGTTTCAGGATTGTTTTTTGTGCCAGCGATTGTTGAGGTGGCGTTCATGGTATAGCTTGTCTCGTTCTACAACTCGTGACTCTACATGTCTCACTCAATTTCAGCGTGACGAAAAAGCTCTCAATCTCGCATCTGCGTCAGCTCTATACAAACGGTCGAACTGCCAATCCCAGACTAAAAAGAAACTGTTGCACTTGGAGACAGCAACTATTGTACGTAAATGCTATGCACGTCTATGGGAGATCCGCCCTGCGTCGCCTTTCTTGGACTGTGAGGCTTTGGCAAAAAAGCGCTATATGGTCGAAGGAAAAACATCCTTGAAGGATAAGGAAAGGAGACAAGACGGAGAATGTGAGGTCGGGTTCCCGGGTGGATTATTGTCTGCAGCCTTTCGCTTCAATTACAGGTGTAAAATCTTTTTGGACAACTTACTCCTAACACACATCGATTATCACTACGAGATTGGCGCGCATAAATAACAACTCTGAAACATTAAACTATATCCGACGGCCATTAGTTCGACAGCACTCCTGCCTAATCAGTTGTGAGCTAATAGCTTTCCTTCATGTTTCTTTGCACAAACGGCATGGTAAATGATCGAGGTTGCCTGCGAATCGAGTGCCGCTCATGAACACGCAAATGATTGTTCTGACTCACTTGATTTGCTTTTATTGAGAATGAGGTAGAACTTCAGTTTTGACGAGTTTTTATTGTTAGTAAGAGTGCATAGGCCGTCGCCTCCGCCTTCCCCTCCTTGCCCAGGCAAGAGGAGGAAGTAGGCTCCAGGGGGTGCTAATCGCTCAGAGGCCGACGATCGGGGAGACTTTCAGCCACACTGGTTGGCTCCAATGTAGGTGTGTACACGCGCCGGGTTCACGCGAAACGACGGCAACAACAAATCACTCTCTATTTGCAGTCCGTACGAGATGCGAGAGGGGAAGGGAGACATGTCAGGAATAGTTTGCCAATGCAAACAAAGAGAAGACTCATTGACGGAGCAATCGCAAACACTCAATTGCTATTTAGCAACAACTTATTCTTGGTGCAGTATAAATCAGGCTTAGAAACCTCCAAGGGAAAGCCGTCATTGGGACGTTCGCCTTGCTGCTTTGCCAGAATCGTTCCTTACTGCTGGCGATGAAGCAAAGTGGAAAGCTCGAAGTTTTCTTGCTGAACAGTCTGCTGTAGTGGAAAAACTGTAAGACGCTGAAGAGATAGTGTCCATTGACCACCTTCGTAAGAAGGAAGGACTAGAGGGCGACGATACCGTCGCTGGGGAGCAGGTGGATAGTTTCTGGCACGCCGATAGAAGTCAACAACATACGCCGTAAGGCAAACGAGGGGGACAGCCAACACCAGCATTGGTTGTTCGCTTCACTTTGCGAGTCGTCGTTCTCGTTTTATACTGCTCCCTGCTTGCCGAGAATTTGGTGACCGACTACAATTTGCACAACTGATAGAGAGCATCGACTGCTAACATGTCTAAACAGGATTGCAATTAGGGGGCTACCCGAAGTGTGCCTGACCGAGGAAATTTGTGCTGTCTTCTGCTCTGCTGCAGATTTCTTGCCTTGTATTGTTGTAGTTCGTACGTTTCCGTGTCGTTGTCGTGTCACTGCACGTCATCATCTATCACCCGCGGCAAACTTAAATGCATGCAATTTGGAAGGGCGCATCGGCGTCGATTAGACTTGTTTGTTACAATACGCTGATATTCAATGCTTGAAACTGCAAAATGTTGCCTAAAACTTGAAATCGCATACGTGAGACCAAAGTTGTTACCCACAGAGAGCGTTTCAATTCCATCACAAAACACAACTGAAACCGAGAATCAATGCAAACTCATCGGTGGATGAACAGGGAAGAACTGTGAATTGACAGCGGAAGATTAGCTCGCACAAACCGCAACTATGAAACTGTCAGTTCCTTCGGTTTGCCGATTTTTTTTCTGAAGGTTGACGAAAACATGGAAGATGTGAAAGCGAAAGGCAATTCAAGATTCGACTGTCTGAAGAACAAACAGGCACTACCGTAACAACAGCATATGTTTCATAAAAGAAGAGGGACAAGGTGAAATGCTGGATTTCGTTTCCCGTTGAAAAAGCCAAGCTCTGAAACGCACTTCACGTTCCGTCTCTACCATCATCTTCCAGCGACAGCCGAACCTTGGTTCAGTGTGATTCAGGGTTTGAAACCTCCAAGTGAAACTCGACACAGAAAAGTTGGCCATACTGCTCTGATTCACGTGGCTGATTGTCTTCTTTCAAAAGGAAGTGAGCGTCAATTACAGTCCGCACCAAATGTATAGCGCCTGAAACTGCAAAATCCATGGAGGAAAAGATGAAACATTACTAGCCGTCACAACTTCGTGCATTGGATTCGTTCTCGTGGTATACTGAAAATTGCACTGCTGAAACAACCAGCTTCCACTTCGACACAGGGCATCGCTCTGACCGTGCAAAAAGGATCTCAAGAATGAGAGGCAATACATTGATTTCGCGAAGTTGCCAGCAGAAACGCGTGTCAAACTAATAATAAGCGGGTTCACTGGAATAGTCGGGCTTCCGCTTCCGCACTGTTGGCTGCATTGATAACAAAGCGTCAACGTTTCCAATTATTTATAAAAAGAATGAAACTGAAAGGTGATTTGGTTTTGATAGGCGTAAGAATCGTTTGTCAGTAGTTCGAAAGCGTCATTCACGGACAACGTCGTCGTCATTTGCGATCACTGCGTTGACAGAATCGCTCCTTTTTGACAACAAATGGAGTGGAACAGAGGATGAACACGGCTTACTTTTGTGCTACTATGTATTGTGCAACTGAAACCGCAAATCGCATGAGAACCGGAATACGGGTCTACAACAGACCCGTATTCCGGTTTTTCTCGATTTTGGTCTCACACGCAGCTTACCGAGCATTGCATCGTGTTGAACCCTTCCACTGCTTCATTGTTTCAGCGCTAGCAGATTTGCTCAACATATAAATTAACTTTTCGAATGGGTCAGGTCTTTTTATTATGCGTTTCATACTTGTGATTGTTTTCTGCTTTTGACTGAATGCAAGCGACTTGTGAAGTTTTTTGAAGATTTGAGAAAGACCAATCTGCTCAATGGGAAGAGTTCGTTTCGACACATGCTCCGCCTTCGTCAGAACCTTCTTCCCCATAACGCACCATGTCGTTGGGATTGTCATCAAATCGACAAAATGCATTAGTGTTCAGTTTGAAACAGGCAAGTGCGTGACAAAGTCTCTTTAATTTCATAATCTCAAAAACAAAGCCAAGAGTCTTTCTCCGACTCACAGTTTCAACACATTCATAAATGCGGTGCAAGCTGTTGTTAACAGTATGAGCGCTCACGCTTCACATTCCAGAAGCTCAATCGGCAAGAAGAACAAAATGACGATAGAAACTACACAAAGAAGTGGAATTCAGCATCACAGTCATTCACTTTGCTGTTTCAATTCCCAAACAAAACATGAAATCGCGCCCTTACGCAATGATCGTCAGTCGTTCGCGGTGATTGTCATCAGTGCAAAGTTTCACTTCCTTTGGTAGAGCGACTCTCCGAGCTTCCCCAGGCTTTCCCAGGTATCCCAGGTATCTTCCCTCACTCCTCTATGCATCGGAGACGTGGACACACACCGAATCGGACTGGAGAGAGCTTGCTGTTGCGCAACGTCGCATGGAACGGGTCCTTGTCGGCGTCCGCCTCCTCCACCGTCGAACCAATGACTGGCTAAGAGGACGCTCTGGGGTACGAGACGCCCGAGAAGAAGCCGAAAAGAGGAAGCGCAATTGGGCAAAGAAGCTCGCCGCAATGGAAGAGAAACGGGCAGTAAGGTTGCACTCTAACGACACGGCGAAGCGCGAAATTAGTGCAGTGGGCCGTTTTGCTTCACCTTGTTTTCGCGTTGAAATGGTTGAGGGAAGAGTCAATTTAGAATCCAAATTTGTGAAATGTGCTTGAAAAAGAGAAAGCGAGGAAGAAAGTGTCGGTGTGCTGCATGCACCGGCGATCCGACTCACAATCAGAGATATCGATCCTTGTACCACCAGGACTGACAAGCCAAGACAAACAACTAATCGCTTCATTCGGGGAAATATCAATGAAAACTACTCGGACTATTATTCTCACCACGAAACCGCGGATCACAAGGGACGGGTGAAGCTAACGAATGCAGAAATTTGGCCGTTTCTGTGGAACAAATGCCAACTACTAGGGTTCGTAACCGAATCGAACCGATAACCGAAATAACCGGTTATAACCGATTTTTTGAATAACCGATTAACCGAAAAACCGATTGGGTTGAATAATCGATTAACCGGTTAACCGGTCCCGCCGAAAACCTGTAAATATTAAGCTATTTTTGTCCCCGGAAACGGAAAAAGTATGGTGAGACCCTGAATTTTCGCTCGAAGTCTGTTTCGCAGTTGAAGATTGGTGTGGGATTTTGCTTTTCCAGGTCCATTTTTTTCTTTAGATTTTGACCCTTCAAAGTATTTTGCAATGCCAGTGCTGAAACTGATAAAAATGAAGACATTATTGACGACATGAGGCTTTGAAGCTTCAAAATATTGACTTCAGGCTCTAACCGAAAAACCGATAACCGGTCCACTTTGTAACCGGTTAAACCGATTAACCGATTAACCGGTTCGTTGGGATAACCGATTAACCGATTTTTTCTAACCGATTGCGAACTCTACCAACTACCTATGGTGAAGCCGCAAAAGCCGTTTGTTCTTGAATTATGAGATGGTGAAGCCGACGATTGCATGATTCTCCTCTGCTCTTCGATGCGATAATTGAAGAAGAGGAATTCTTGATGTCTTATTAACGGAATGAAACGATTGAGCGAAGGATCATTTATGCAATACAATACCTCAAGATGTCTTTCATCAGGAAACTAACAGAAATGTGAGTAGTTTTTGGAGTAAATATCGAACAATTCTTGGCGTCGCCTACTTTATTTTCGACGTGAAACCGTGAAACAAATGGCGGCTGCGCGCTGCTCGAGAGCCATAAAGGAAGTGAATCTTTGAAATTACCACGAGCATCGCAGATGGAGGAAACGCACGACATCTCAATTTCACGCTTTACTCGCGGATTCTTTTGGGGAGGTTCATTCTTGCTTTCTGGAGTTTTTTCACTGCCTTGCCACGATTTGTGGTAACTCTCAAGTGCGCATTTTGTTTTTCTCTTTTCAAACGGATTGAGCAGCACACTGAATGGACTGGTTTTCGTCTGGTGCGAGCAACTTTGCAGAGCACATCGGGCATCTTTGTCCTAGCCGCAGACAAGTTTTATTTACTGTGGAAACGTTGCACTGTCACAGGCTGCGCCATGATCACCTTTTAAGTCGGCGCAGCGAACCTCTGAAGCGATCTTCTGTTTCACAGGCGAAATATTTGTTTCGAGACTCGGCAGCCCCCAGTTTCTGTTCCTCCCCGAGATCAAAAGCAAAATGAACCGCTTTCGATGCAAGGTGGAAAGGCACTTAGAAACGAACAACTGGTACTTTGCACTTTCAATGTCAGCAGATTTGCAGCAGCTGCAGCTGCATCCTTCGCCTTTTCGATGCGGCCTTTTGTGATAGAAGATTGAGAGCCTATTCGTCATGCTGAAATCGAGGGAGACTTTGTAGAAGTTGCAGAACACGCAGGCTAAAACATCATCTCAACAATCGCTGACACAAATAACAATCCTGAAACTGCCAATTCATTGTCAACTACTTTTCACTCAACAATGCTTCGATCAGTCATGAATAAGTTCTGCTTCATGTTTCAGCGTGAAATTGTCTAACTTTGTGTGGATCCAGGGCAGCGCCCAAGTCCGCGCAAATGAATATCTCGAGTCGTTGACGAAATCGGACACACAGAACTGTTTGTTAACGGCACTTTCACGCAAGATCAAGAGATTCTTTCTTGTGTGCATATTGAGACAGCCGTGCCCAGTTTGTGTTTTCATCAAAAATCATCAGAAAAATAGAGAAACTTTGTTGTCGAAATGGAAGCTGGCTGTTTCAGCAATGCAATTTTCAGACTGCCTCGATGCGCAGCCAATCATGCACAACGAGGATAGTGTTCTCATGTTGTTTCGGCAATGAGGGAGAAAAAGATGAGCGTGGGATTGATTGAGCATTCAATTTTCTCTCTCAACGACGCATTATTCTCTTGCTCCAGCAAAATCAAAATGTCTCTGTTGACTTCTGCCCACAGTCGAATGCAGTGCACTTCCACTTTCAAACTCGGCAACGGCGACTCATCATAATGCAGCCAAAATCTGCACGTCGCACTTTCAAGAGCTAATAACACCGAATCGATTCTGGCTTCAATTGGGTCTGGCGAATTTGTTCGTCACCAGTGGTTAAATTGGGTTCTCCGTAGTCGCCCTTTTGGCGGAAGGGTCAATTTTTCATGCACTCCCCCCTTGGGCGTTTTTTCATCGAACCCAAATTGGCGGAAGGGTCCCTTTCTATGATCGTTTTTTCCATGTACTCCCCCCCTTTGTGACTTTCCGACAACCCCTCGATGGCGGAAGGGTCGCCCGCATGGGCTACTTTTCAAAGGGGGGACCCTTTGCTCAAATTCGCAAAAAAATTTCTGGCGGCGGAAGGGGTTCTCCAAATGGCGGACCCTATTTAACCACTGTTCGTCACTCCACACCGCATTGAAACGGTCAAACGCTGACGAAATCTGTGTTGAGAGCACAAAATGAAATAAATAACAACCTCGACGGTCAAAAGAGACACATTTAGCTTGATAGCTTCAAGGTCCGTGTATTCCTGTGCATCTGGAAGGAATAAACTGAAGAGGACGTGGAACCGCATAATCGCTCTCCTGAAACTTGTGAAGAGAAAACGATCTCTAACGTTGCACTCTAACGACGTGGCGAAGATTAGAACTACTGCAATGCGTAGTTTTGTTTGCTCTTGTTTGTGCCCTGAAACAGTCGTCCGAAGGCTAATTCAATTCCACTGTAAAATTGGGTGATTTGCTTGAGGAACATAAAGTGAGAAACAAAATGTCGGCGTGCTAGACGCACTCGCAAAACCGACTCAAAGATGTCACATTTACATGCAAAAGCAGCACCAAAAATCATTAGCGTCAAGAGTTCTACTCGTACTATTGTTCTCATCACGAAACGGCGGATCACGTGGAACGAGTGAAACAAACGAATGCAAAATGATGCGCTTTCTTGCGCAACAAATACAAACCCTCCAAAGAGCTCCCAAATGACAAAAGTCTTTTGCCTGTGAATTATAAGAGTGGTGAAGCCGACAATTGCATGCTTCTTGCCTAGCCTTTTTTGCCATAATTGGAAGAAGAATTCTTCACGAGTGTCATTGAACGAACCTTTCCGTCATCGCCAGTTCTTATTCTCGACGTGAAACCGCGAGGCACATGGCGACTGCGCCGCCCGGAGGATTTGTCGCCAAGGATTGAGCCAACACACTGAATGGATTGGTTTGACACAAGCAACTTTGCTTAATGACAAATTGGAAGCTGTTGTCCAGCTGCACATCAAGAGCTGGAACGTTTCGGAAATCTGTGATTTAAGTGAGTCTGCTAACACGAGGATGCACTGTGCGTTCTTTGAGGCTAATATCGAGTGGCTGAAACTGAAAATTGCACAGATTGAAAATTGAAAGCAGAAAACAAATCGCGCACAGCTAGTGTTGTTGAGAAGGACTAACCTTATCAATTTTTCATTGGAGCAAACGAGAAGAGGAGTCTCTGTTTTTTATCCGCCCCCTTTTTGCGTTGAGCATCGATGTGCAGGATCACCACGGTTTCAGTGTCATTTTATATACAACGAACAAATTTTGGGAACAGTATGACCTTCCGATTCGCCTATTGATTTTGCTGGAGCAAGATTGTAGAGAGTGTTGCTGAGAGAGTAAATTGAACGGCCACTTGATACCGTGCTCGGCGTGATCCGAATTCAGGCTGCTGATTACCAGATTTTCTTCTGTGTGTCGCGCAATGTCCACTCCGCCAACTGTCTCGGGCATCGCCTACCAACTGCTCCTCCAAGTCTAGCAGATCTTCCTCGCTTCGGCTTCCTCCTTAACTGGCTGTGAAATGACGACCTTTGATGTTGAAATTGGTTAGCTTTGCTGAAATACTGAGAACGGCCTTGCATCACAAGAAGCAACGTTTGCTCATTGCTGATCTAGAGCATTATTGAGTGAAAGTCGTCTGACGCAATAAATTGACCGTTTCAAGGCTGTTCGCTGTCTCACAGTGAAAGTAAGGTCAACGAGACGCTTCGCGTCCGCTAGCGTCCAGTTATTGACGTCAATTGAATTGTGTTGCTTTGTCATCAAGTCGCTTCGGGCACTAACGCAATACAATTCACAGATTCAGCGGACTAGAAAATGGGACACAGCGAGCCCTTAGCGATCGGGAGCTGAAGCGCCACACTTCCAAAATCAATTTCACGTTCACGGTTGATGCTCGCTACATATGAAACGAATCCATTTTCAGTTCCACGCGAAGTTTACAGTTTCAGACGCAAAATATCAAGCAGAAGATTTCACGCGTGTAATGAACAGTGGAAGGAGACGGTTTGGAGAGTTTTTCTGTAATTGATTCACCATTTCGACGATAGTGTACATAATGGCCCAAGGCGCTCGGTTTCTACTCCGTAGACTTACTCAGTAGCTGTACATAACGGCCCAAGGCGCTCGGTTTCTACTCCGTA
>JAQIXL010002424.1:0-13161 GCA_034700245.1 Poikilolaimus oxycercus | reverse complement strand
AAGTGGACGGGGGCGATGGAAGCGAACCATCTTCGGGTCGGACAACTACCCGACGACTCAGGACAAGACGGCCGAGCAGCAGCCCGTCTCCTTCCCCCTTTTAAATATTCAAAATAAACTTTCTTGCTATCTCAAGAGTTTTGTTCACGAAGCAATGCGGCTCTAATAATGAGATCAAGGAGAGCCTATCAATGTTTTGATGCTCGACCAAAATCACTGTTAGTAGCACTGCTCGAAATAAAGATGCCGTTCTTATACATTTCGATGCAATACTGGATGCTAGATGCATCGCATAGTTTTCAAAGGCATGGAATTGCTCATTATGCGGGACACTTTGGATTAGAAATTTGGTCTTCTGGGCGATTACAACTTTATCGTGTCTAATTGTAAGCGGTAAATTCACTTAAAAAAGAGCTAAATTTGTGGTAAATTTTCGTCAAAATCGTCAGTCATCTGAAAACTGGATCGGTCCATCCCCAGCTTTCCTGGGCCGTCCTGCTTAGCAACCCTGGTTCGTCCTGAAAGCTCTTTGAGTTGCAGTCTGAAAAGCCGACGGTAAATAATGTCTAGTCATGAGATTGCGTTCAAGGCGTTCCCATGTCGTTCTTTTTGTTGTCTTAAAAAGAATCATCGAGGGGTGATTAATCGCCGATTCCGCCGTCTGCTTCTCTTTTTTAAGTCTGACGTTTTTTTTTATGAAACTCAATTCTTCTAGGTGCCACTCTTCACTGTCGCGATAATTCACTTTTGTTCAAAAATTGCCAGTTGCAAAAACAGTTTCTTCATCTTCTTCACGGGCTCGCTTTCGATCTCCTTTTTTTGCTTCCTTTGAGTTTCCAAAATGGGAAGATGGCATTCAAAGGAAGGACGTTTTGTCATCTTCCCAAGGAAAACATCTCAGAATCAGTTGGCAAGTCAAGAAGGTGATGCAGCTTTCTGCATACGGCCACTTTGTTTTTCTACTTTCGACGCTCCTCTCAAATGGTCAACATGTCCTTCTTCTCCTGCTTCTTCCTCGCCTTGGTAAGGAAGTCTCTTGCCCTGGACAGTCCCGGGTGAACATCTTGATCTCTGGTACAAGAATAACCTTGCAGCTCCTTTCCCCAAGGAAAGTGAGCCTCTTCTCGATGCACATGGACGATCTGCCGTTTGAGCACAAGGCGATCTGCGAGGCTTTCGGAAGACCTCCTCCCCCACCTCCTCCTTCTCCCTTTTAAATAAAACAGTTGTTTCGTAATGAGCAAAGACGGCTAGGCAACAGTCAGCGGCTTTCACTTCAAGAGTTAAAAAAGAGAGGAAGCGGGCTATGTAGGTGGAAATTATGGAGTCCCTAATCCCAGCTGGAAAATCTCGTAGTCAGCGGCCGAAGATCAAGGTCTTTAACGTCTAATCCCCGTTGTGGCATTTATCTGCAATAGCTCTAGATTGCCAAAGCGCGGCGGTCATGTATCTTGACCGTCGATTGACGTCCGCACACCTCATTAGCTAGCTGTTAGAATGATGTGTGCGGAAGAGCATGTTCTTCTGGAGCATTTGACACTTAGAGAAAGCAGCAAAAGTTCAACTTTTTCTCTCTGATTGTGCACAAGTTCCCCAATTCTGTTCCACAAAGGCCGAAAAAATGCACGAAAGAAAGTTTATTGGTGGTATCGTTTGGGGAATCGATGGAAGTTGGCGGTGTTCTTGTGGATGTGAGCCCTTGAGGAGAAGAGGAGGAGGCCGCTTCGCCGTCGTCGCGTGGCTGGGCGTGTTGGCGGCTGCGGGCGGCGGAGGGCGAGGGCGAAGCCGCGTGGAGCCCTCTTCCGAGAGACGATCCGCCGCCGAGCACGAGGAGACGCGAGAGAAAACTAAAGAATCAATTAAAAAAAGTTTCGTAAGGAAATGAAGGAAACGAAGTGGCTCTCTGCATAAGGTCATTCCGTTTTTCTACCGACGATGCTCCTGGGAGATGGTCTTCTTATCCCTCTTCGTCTGCCTCTTCTTCTTCTTGTAAGGAAACCCCTTGGCCCTCGACCATCCTGCCTCTCTGCCAAAAGAGGATCGGCTTTCAACTAATCAAGAAAGATTTCAGCTCGAGATTGACCGCAATTTCAAGTGGACGGGGGCGATGGAAGCGAACCATCTTCGGGTCGGACAACTACCCGACGACTCAGGACAAGACGGCCGAGCCGTAGCCCGTCTCCATCTCCCTTTTAAATTTTTTAAATAAAACTTTCTTGCTTTCTCAAAAGTTTTGCTTGTGAAGCAGTGCGGCTCTGATACTGGGAACAGCAAGAGCGTCAATGTTTTCGCGATAAATAATGTTTTGCCTGCGCAACTATCATGAGGTAGCCATCGAAGTCTTCCCAAGTCACTCGCCTCGCTGTCCAGAAAAGTGTTGCCAAGAGGCGGCATAAGTCATGTTTTAGAAATTTAGAAATGGCGCTTGGAAAATATCTTAGGAGTTTAGCCAGCAGAAAAATACGTGGCAATGTTTTGGCTTGTTCTTCGTCCAATTTGGATCTCAAACGCCGTGTGCCGGCATCTTGGTCTTCTTCGGCCAGCATATTTGAGACTTCGTGTTCCGGTTCAATTGTGTTTCGCACGTCAAGTGGCAATCAAACACATGACAACATTGCTTGAGAAAAAAATGCGTTTATTCTTTGGGCGTGGGAATTTCCTCAATTCGTCGAAGTTCCCTCTTCAGATCTTCATGGTCGAGTCGGGGAAGACCTCCGGCACATCCTGGCCGCTGCGCTGACGGCCCACATTGTTCAGGCTGAAGAGTTTCTCATGAAATTGGGAAGAGGATGAGCGACGGACGCGTAGAAGTGGACGAGGTTCTTGAGGGTGTGGAAGGTGTTCGTCTTGTTCGCGCCCGTGTCCACATACATCACTCGCTCGCCCAACTGCGTGTCCTTCGTGCGCAGGATCATGTGCCTGAGTAGGGCTACTGTAGGTTCCTTGCTACAGTATACCTCGTATGTCCCGTTGTCGTGTGGTAGACAATGTTGAGGTGCAAGTGAGCCGGCGCCTTCTCCAGCGGAATCGGGCCCTCTGAAACTTCTCTCAGGGTTACTGTAGCTTGCACTTTCGACAGGAATACTCTATTCCAGGCAGAAATACTCTTCGCACCGCAAGGGAGCCTGTGGTAGAGCGCCCAGACGGTGGGACGGTCCTCGACGTAGCGCTTCGCCGCCTCTTTGGTGATGAGGCCGAGGTAGGGAATGTTGTCAGCAACGATGTGCACCGGTACCGGGCGTCCACTGCTGAAACGCAGCGAGGCCGGGTCCTTTATTGGGGGAGACAAACTCGTCAAGCCTCTTGTAGCGCTCACGGGCACTCGCCATCTCGGAATCCGTGTCCGTAACACTGAAAGCAAGCTTCTCAATGTCAGTGGAGTAGGGGAAGGAAAGAGATTAAGAGGGAAGAAGAGAAGAGAACGAGACTCGAGCACATCAAGAAAACGGCAAAAGGGAGGAGAGACAAGTCGCTCACGCGGACATGACGAGCGGCTGCTGAAGCGGATAGACGACGAATGTGTTTGCATAACTAGAATGTCAACTTTATGCTCATTATTAGACGCGCCAAATTCTTTCTGATGCATCTCATAATTTGGTTTCAAAGCAATATTTCAATGACTCTTTTATTGAAAAATTTTAGTATCTCACAACCAGCAGGTTGTTCATGAAACCGCTGCGTCTGCCGCTGTTTTCAAGCACTATTTATCGACCTACACAAAATAAATATTCATCAGTTGTGGTTGAACTCCTAGTGTACAAAACTAATGCTGATTCGTGGAATGTTCTGTGGTCTTCTGAAGGTGGCCGGCTGTGGTGACGGCGTGTGGGGCAGAACATAACGTGGAAGAGCAGGCTCGGCGGGTGTCGCCAATCGACTCGGTTTTGCCGAATATTCGCTGTATTTCAGGAGCACCATTGCTTTCGTCTTTCGAAGAGCTCGGAGCATGGCGCGTCGATAATACGGCACGAGATAGATGAGAGCCACGCCGGCGACGCACGAATGCGTTGCCATAGCGCAGACGGCGATGTTTGCAACAACTGAAATAAGACTTCTATTGCTTTGTTTTCGAATTTTTGGTCTTTTGAATTTTTGTTCTTGCAATATTCGATTGTTCAACAACACTATGTAATAAACACTCACCTTGAGCGCTATCGTGCTGGTAATGAATGGCCATGTAGGCTGCCATCAATGGAATCCAGAAGAAGGCCATCGGGACAACTGCCTGAAATTCGGCCGTTAGCAACTTGGAGTATAGTTTCTGCCACTTTGCGTGCATTTCAAGATTTTAACGAGTAGCATTTGCCGAATTTCTCCAAGAATTTGAAATTTACATGAGCCGTATATCCGACGGTACTCTGGTGGAGACGGCGGAAGCTGCGCTCCATCATAAAAAGTCGCAGCTGACGGAGACGGTGAAAGGAAGCGTGCGTCAGAAGCGTCGCTAAAACGAGAATGTTCTTTCTTGTTGTACTAGCGTCTCCATACCGAGAGTCACTCCGAGGGCGCCAGTAGCCACCGAAATGAGGACCGCATAGCGAATGATGTCCTCACGATCGGGCAGGTACACCTCAATATCGTCGACAGAGCTGAGACCAACCCAGTGGTCGAAGTTCTGCAAAAACGGCACTTTGTTTATTTCTCAAGAATTGTTGAAAATAACTTGACGCTCTCGTTGAGCCTTGAACCTGACGGAATAAACCCTGAACCTCTAAATTTCAGCTGCACTGAAATGTCCGTATTTTAGTGTCTCAAAAGGCATAAAATCCTCCGCCTCCGAAAAAGTCATTTCAAATTCTTTTCGTCTCGGCAATTGTGACATTTCTCCAGTCTATGAAACGAGCATTTTCTAAAGTTCATAGTAAGTGGAGGAAGAGGAAAAAGAGAGAAAAATGTCAGCTGCAAAATTCTCTCCTTCCTCAGGCAACAAAAAAATCTAATAGCATCAAAGTTCCTGTATCCGAAATAAAAATTGCGAATCCGCTTTTACAAGCTTTTTTTGTTGTTTGCCTTACTAACTATTCTTATTTTAATAAATTTTAAAATCGTTCATAAAGTCTCGATGGAGAGAGAGAGAGCTTCAATGTGTATGACATTCTGAGTATTCGACGTAAATAAACAGGTGCTTCTTAAGAGCTTTTCAAAGCGAAAGGCTTGCGCAACAACCTTTAGCCACTTGCGCGCGACGGAATAAATGACTTCGATTATTTTGAACAGTGGGTTATTTTGGGAGTAGCACTGTTTACCTCAGCAAGTTTCTCTCTGGCCTTGACTTGATCGGTGCGACTGAAGACCCAGAGGGCGGTGAGGGGGCCGACGACGAGAACATAGCAAATGATGGCTGGATGTGGACGAAGACACAGGCTCGTTTGGCCGGTCTCCGTTGTTGTGCCGTAGACCACAATCTGTAATGGAGAGCAATTTTAAAGCGATGGAATTATGTTTCGATTGAATGTTATTGGCTAGCGGAAAACAGTTGAAACAGTCCGTGGTGATAGGCGACGAAAAATTGCTCGAAAATCTCCTTAGTTTCAAGAGGATGCATTCTTTTCCGAAATTTCATTGCTGGCAATTTTTCCTTCTTCCGCTTAGCTCACAAATTTTCAGCCGCTAACTTGGTTTCATCGACACTGTTTTAACATTTGACTTGACAATCTTTTAGTTAATGCTCCTTGTCGGTCCTTTCTAACCTGATTCCGGTACGCGATCACGAAGATGGCGCACATCATCCACGTCGCGATTAGAAAAACGAGGAAGGAGAGTTGCGCATGAGGTGTCACACCCGCCGCTGACAAGAGACCACCTGCACACAAAAGGTTGTCCCTTCCCTTTCTTTTGAAGCCTCAACGAACCAGTGTAGAAAGCGGGTAAAGGATAAAGTGAAGTGGGTGACATGAACAGGCAGACGTGCATCGACATCGCCGCTGTGGACACCTTCAAAATGTTTTTTGCAAACTAGAAAAACTTTACCTGCACAGCCACAATCAACGCCTTGAAACCGCGCTTCTCCCTCGTGTTCACGTGCGTTATTATAAAAACAACAAGAAAATTGACAAAAGCCTGAAAATTTCCTTTCAATTATCTATTTTTTCCGAACCGTTAGCAGGGCGAGAAGCCTCAAAGCAAACAACTGCAGATTCATATCCAAGAACTTTCGCTCCGGCAGTATCTCCATTGCCATCGGAGCCTCGTTCTAAACGCGGAAAACATTATTCTGTTGCAAGAGAGACATCGCGTAAGTGTAAGCAAGCATGAGTAAGGCTAGTGTAAGTAAAATGCAGCTTGAGAGAAATGAGAAGAAGGGAGTGGGCGTTTCGGCAAAAGGCTGTGACGCTCCATGTAGCATTCTCTGCCCGAAGGAGAAGAAGAGGGAGACTTTCCTCGCAGGCTTCAGCGTCGACTACTCCACCTGCCGAGCAACTCTCCTTGTCGCTGGGTATCGCACCTGTCTTCACGGTGAATAAAAGATGCTCGAAGTGCTTACGTAGTCGCGTCTCTTCTATTCTCTGAGGTGAGCGTCGACTTGTTGGGAGCCGAGCAGTGCCTGGCTGTCAATGGAGACTTTTAGTGAAAGAAAACTGTTGAAAACGCCTTGACAGCACACGAGTTGTCAAATGTTTCAACGGACTTTAATGATTAGCAACAAAAAATAAGAATGATCATCTCGAGCATTTAAGGAACTCTTGAAGTCATTTTCAGGCATGTTTCGTCATCCAACGTTCTTCAGTTTACTTCTCTCCCTTTATTTCTTGTTGGTTCCGGTTCCGAAAGCCAATAATGTTTCAGCTTGAAGCCTTTGTCGACTCTTTTCGTCGTTCATCACTACGTCGCCGAAGTTTCTTCCCTTCACCCGCCATTCAATCAAACTAGACTTCTTCACAAAAAACCGCCCTTGACTCCTCCACTGGATGCATCCACAAAGGAGCGAGATCCGTTTTTCTGCGTCCACTCGCGCGCGTGGATCCACGCAACAAAGCACTCCTTCTTTGCAGAAAGAGAAAGTCCAGTCCCCCTCCTCATAAGGTAGCGAAAACCAGACGGGTCCGGGTCTCCCTCCACCACAACCTGTCCTGTCTAGGTTTCAATCAAACGACAGTAAAAGTCGAGTCGAGCGGTGGAGCGAGTGAGGCGAGGCTCTCGCTAATCCCGGAAAATTTCACTGCCCCCTCCGCCCCGTTGCCAAGACGGTCTTGACCTGAATCGGGCACCACGCGGTCGTTTCTGGACTGGAACCCTTTCGAGCCAGATGGGTGAGAGGGATGGAAAGACCGCGTCCTCCTTGTCGCTTTCCATTTTGGTTTTCTTGGACTATGTCTGTGGACGCGTTTCAATGTTAATCGTTAAGCTGATGAAGGCGAACTTGACGATTTGGCGCATTTCTTGTACTTCTTCAATTGAGACGGAATCAAAAAGTTTGAAGAGTAAATGTGTTTCCGTTTTGTTATGTTTGACGCGAAATCTCTTCCTCGCATTGTCGTTTCTCGATAGAAGCTAAATTTTCTCAAAATGAAAAGATTTTCAGGCGCATGATCGCTTTCCTTTTCTTCGCTCTCTTCTCGACAGCCCTTGGATTCCTCTTCCCAACCACAGGCTGTAACTGCGGATGTCCGACAGGACCAATATGCCCGCCGCCACCCGTCTGTCCACCAGTCCCGGCTTGTCCAGCCCCACTGCCATCTTCGGGGGTTTGACTTGCCTTAGACTTCGAAGACAAAGACTTTCAGTGCTGTAGCACGTGTGTGAGGAAGTGCCGAACAAAGCGTGAGATATCGAAGAATGCGACGACAAGCGAGCAGCTGTCGATGTCGGCCTCGATTCCTCCTTCGTCCTCAGAGGAGAGACAAACGCGCTTCAAGGTTGGACAATTTGATGAGTTTCGGCACACTTTCAATTGATGAAATGAGTTAGTGAGGCAATACCACGTCAACGTCTGCTCAAAATATCTCAAATTACAGGATTCATCGGAAACTGCAAAAAGACAGCGTTTAGATGAAAAAAAAACAATGAGTTTCGCTGCCAGCCAATAGTCATTATTTTATGGCCTGTATAATACGGTCGTCTTCAGCGTTCCCTAACACATTTTGTAACACAGAGAGCAATGAAATAACGGAATTTAGGAACCTTTACTGCCGAGCGAGTCAAGCGCCAGTGCCGAGGACGAGACCAGCGACTACAGTGTTCAGTGCAACAGCGAGGATCTTCGACAGATCATCATCGCGGTTTGGGTCTCGAGACGAATTTCTCTAGTTCTAGAATGTTGACCGAGTCACTTCAGTGGCGAAGAAGAAGATCCAGTCAGCAGCCGAGCAACTCCTCGAAGGACGGTGAGTCTTGAAGGGGTCTATGTTACACTTACCGAACTTCTTTTGTGACAAACTATTTTTGTTCAATTCCGGCTGAGTCACTTCAATGCTTCTGTCAAACGAACATGTTTCACAATGATTGCTTCTCTACTTTTGAAAAAAAGGCTGACAATAATGCAACGTCTTTCTTGAGTTCATTTTCTTCAGAGAAATCATTTATGCTTCAAACGAGTTCGATAATCTCAAGAGAAAATTCCCTTGAATGTTTTGACCATTCGTGCCCTCAGCCTATCGAAGTCACATCTTTCAGGTTCAACGTTATCTGTTCTCGCGGCGACTTCAGCTACATCACCTCAACAGAGCTCTACTGCCAGCACACCGTCGGCGATGTTACTTGTTATGTCTTCAAGCAGCTCAGTGATGTCACCAAGCGCAACAAGCTCACCTGACCTCGTTTGACTTCCATCATTCGCTATTTTTCCTTCTTCCTCGACTTTTGGCCATTAGGTAATTGATACGGTGTCAAACCTCTCTCTCTCCTCTCGAATAAAGCTCTCTTTATGCTCATACGCACCCAAGAAAAGACCTTACACCAAAGCAATTTGCACTTCACTTGTCTCTCGCACTCGTTGGGCAATACAACGCGTCCTCCTTCTCTGTCTCGACAAATCGACGCGGGTACCTTCCTCTCTTTGCTCCCCGGTTTTGAAGACGAAAAGATGACTCATCGTTATGTAGAGTCATCGGTTGGTGGTTCCTTCCTCGACCTCGTCTTCTTCCCATTCCCCGTGCTCAGCCCTGGTTGCTCCCTTTTGTCTGCTCTTCATCAATAGTCCATTTTCAGAAGCGATGAAGACGTTTTTGCTATTCGCGATTGTTGGCCTGGCCACTGCCTTCTCGTAAGTTTTCCTGTTCTTGACTTGAAGGACGTAAACTTCAGCCACGATTACCAAGGAGCGGGAGTAATCTCTCTCAGCGCGTCGGGCTTTGATGAGCTCCGCACGGCGCTCGTGAAAGCCTTGGAGGAGAACGTTCAAGGCGTTCGCACGCCGAGCCGAAGTGGCAGCAACTATGGATTCAGGTTCTGCTTTTTTCGATTCAATCAAGTTTTCTGGCGTCATCTCTTTTCAGTTGGTCAATCTCCGACATTCACGTGAAGCACTTCTCGGTGCCGGCACGCGAAACGCGTCTTCACCTCAATTCCAGACACAACACGGTGCATTTGAAGGTACAAGGCGTTGTTTTGGTGTCGACTCATAACTTGCGTTTTCAGATTGCCGACATAACCGCTGTCGTGGCAGCGAAGGCACGCGCCGAGGGCTATTGGATGACTTTCGAAAGCAATGCCGAGTGAGAACACGATTCAAGTGATGAAGAAAGTGTTTAGAGTGACAGCCTCGAACGCGGCCGTTGACGCGGAGTTCCATCTCGAGTCGACAGGCGAGTCCTTGCGTTTGAAGATCGACGACTGCGCGGCGCACATCGACAATCTCGACATCAGTTTCCATGGTAGGGCTTAATTACAACATTCATTCAAGAATAAAATATCGCGTCGCAAAACTTCCAACTCTATTCCTCTCTTACTGAATCTCATGATTTAGGAGGCTTCCTCGGCATGGTCGGCAATTGGTTTTCGGGTTTCATTTCTGATGCGGCCAAGGAAGATGTGGAGCCTCTCATCTGCAAACTTGTATGTTTCGTCTTGATCTCATTTTCTTCCTAATTCTTTAGCTCCGTGACCAACTCGTCCCAACAGTGAATGAGAAACTTCAAACGGCACCGGAGAAACTCAATCTGCATGAAGGACTCAGGGTTTGATGTCTTTTGTAAAAGTCCAACAATGCCCAGAAAGCCGGCATCGAATATCGCTTCGATGAACCGACAGTTACGGACTACAGCCTCGAATTGCCTTTGAAAATGTTTGCCAATCCTTTATTACGAGAACTTCTTTATCTTTCTCAGGCGCGCAAAGAGTGGTGACTACTTTGGCAATGCCATCGACTTGGGAGAGCGTCCTCACGGCAATCGCATGGTCTGCGTCGACCTCAATCTTGACTACAAGAACTTGGTTGGTTTTCATTTTTCACGTGTTTCAACGGCTGCTTTTACATTCGGCTTATTTTTTGTCTTAATCTGTCGTCTCGTTTGGAAGCTTACAAATGAGCAAAAAAAAATTCTTTCAGCCTCACTACGTCCAGGACCAGGTGGCGAAAGGCTTCGACGCGTCCGTGATCAAGAAGAATTCGGGAGCCATTCAAGTTCGTCTTCTTTCCTTTGTCTAAGTCTTCTTCAGGTGAAAATCCTCAATCCCGATTATCACCAGAACAGCGATGGAACTTTCACGGCGTGCGCCGATTTTTCTGTTTCGATCGGTAAGCTAAACTGATTCTGAGACTTGGTTTCAACGAATAAACAAGTGAAAAGCACCGAAGCGTTCAAATTTCTAACTTGGCCGCTTGAACACAAAAAACAGCCTTCTACGCGTACCACGCTCATTGCGCGTAAACCCGGACCAACAATGGTCATGCGGGGCATGGGCTTGCGAAAAACAATCTTTATTCATCCACTCGCAAGCTAGACGAAGAAATGGCCGAACGAGCTATGAAACACGCGATGATAGCGCAGCTGGAGCGCGAATTGAAGAGGTGCATGGGCGAGCTTGACATTGCCGTTGTCGCTATGAAAGAGGCTTCGGTCACGACCACGGGCCAGCGCCGCATCTCGTTCATGCTGAAGGGTCATCATTTGCAAGTCCAGAAGGCCATCAACATCCAGCAGCGCATCGAAAAACTTCGTCGCGACCTGGGATGATCGTCCATCGACAGTCGCTCTTGTTGGATTTTGAAAAAAAAACCCGTTGCAGGTTTGTACGACGTTCAAACCAGAACATAAGTAGTAGAACATTTAACACCAAAAGTTTTATTTGAAGGGAAGAAGGAGGAGGTGGGGGAGGAGGTCTTCTGTTCTTGACTCGATGTCCTTCGAGGGAAGGATCTCGGCATGCATCGAGATATTCCTTGTGTCCTCGTGGTTGCCGCCCAAGAGGCTCACTTTCGTTGGGAAAAGGAGCTGCAAGGTTGGTTTTTTTACCAATAGATCAAAGCCTTTCCCCGGGACCGCAAAGGGTAAAGAGGCTTCTTACCAAGGCGAGGAAGAAGCAGGAGAAGAAGGACGAGTTGACCATCTGAGAGGAGCGTCGAAGGTAGAAAAACGAAGTGGTCATATGCAGAAAGCGACACCACCTCTTTTGATTTGCCTACTGATTCTGAGTTATTTTGCTCGGGAAGATGACAAAACGTGTTTCCTTTCAATGCCACAAATGTCTCCGTCCGTCTTCAAAAAAGCACCCTCCTCAAGGACCCTAGCCCCTCTGTGAAAGAAAGATCGTCTTTTGCCTTTTCTTCAAGAAAATATTCCTGAATCTTTGTTGTGCGTAAAAATTGACGGGAATCCGGGTCCGAAGAAGGCCCGTCGCTTATTCAGGTAGCGTGACCGCGAAACTTGGCTTGACGAGGAAAAGGAAACGACGATTTTGCTAGCGCCGCGAGCTCTTTCTTGTATGGGACGCTGCGCAGAAAGACGAACGGAGACATTTGCGGCATTCAAAGGAAATACGTTTGGCCATCTTCCCGAGCAAAAAAAATCTCAGAATCAGTAGGCAAATCCAAGGGGTGGTGTAGCTTTCTGCATATGGCCACTCAATTTTTCTACCTTCGACGCTCCTCTCAGTTGGTCAACTCGTCCTTCTTCCCCTGCTTCTTCCTCGCCTTGGTGAGGAAGCCTCTTTGGCTTGGAGTGTCCCGGATGAACATCTTGATCTCTGGTACAAGAACCAACCTTGCAGCTCCTTTTCCCAACGGAAGTGAGCCTCTTGAGCGGCAATCACGAAGACACGCGCAACATCTCGATGCATGCCGAGGACCTTCCCTCGAAGGACATCGAGTCAAGAACAGAAGACCTCCTCCCCCACCTCCTCCTTCTTTCTTTAAAAGAAAACAGTGAATTCCATGACGTTTGATGACGTGCGATAATTGCTATGGCTGTGCCTGAATGTATTTCATGTCATGAAATGTTCTAGACTAGCTAGTATGTTCTGGAAACCTCAGAAAAAAAAACCTCAGTGGCTATGTGCAGAAAAAAACAACCACAGTGGTCATGTGCAGAAAGCCACTTCCTTGATTTCCATGTTTCACGCTTTTCAAGACTGGCACTCGGAAGAGTTCAATAACGACTAAACTTTTAAAAAGAGAAGCCGACAACAGAATTCTTGATAGGCCAAGGTTCACTCGACAACAAGTTGCTCGATAGCAAAGATTGTGCCGATTTTGGAGCCAACTCGACACATCGGAGGCCATTTTAGCAGACAGTAGCTCGAAGAGTTTTCTGGACGAGTGTCAAAACATTGATAGACTCTCCTTGATCTCAATATCAGAGTTGCTTCACGAACAAAACTCTGGAGATAACAAGAAAGTTTATTTAAAATTGTGGGAAGGGGGAAGGAGACGGGCTACTGTTCGGTCGTCTTGTCCTGAGTCGTCGGGTAGTTGTCACTTCCATCGCACTTGAAATGACGGTCGATCTCCAGCTGAAATCTTTCTTGATTGGTTCAAAGCTGATTCTCTTTTGGCGGAAGATGGTCAAGGGCCAAGAGGCTTACGAGAAGGAGACGAAGCAGAGGACGAAGGAGAAGTTGACCATCTCCCAGGAACGTCGTCGGTAGAAAAACGGAGTGGCAGTATGCAGAGAGCCACTTCGTTTCCTTGATTTCCTCAAAAAACTTCTTCAATAGACTCGTCAGTCTTCTCTCGCGTCTCCTCGTGCTCGGCGGCGGATCGTCTCTCGGAAGAGGGCTCCACGC
>JAQIXL010002423.1:0-13162 GCA_034700245.1 Poikilolaimus oxycercus | reverse complement strand
CCCGTGCCCCCTCACGCAAAAAGGCCCGTTTATGGCACTGCCTGGCCTGCGTCGAAGAAGGGATCAAAGTTTTTTTTTTTTTTTTCACTAATCTTTGCAAAAGTTGTGCCGAACATTTCTTTTTGGTCAAAAGTTCGAACGGCGTTCGTAAGAACGAAAGTTTAATTTTGCAACCCTTACCCGCTCAATTACTCGGAACTTCGCAATGCACGCAAAGCTGAAAAAGAGCGCGAGTGGGTGCGAAAATATGCGAAATCGCATGAAAACGGACAGAATATGCAGGAAGGACGCCCGTTACACGCAAAGGCCGCCGCCGCGGGTGGTGGAATCGGTTAGCAAGGGGGTTGAAGTGAGACGAGGAACGTGAGAAAAACATCTGAATCAAGTAAATAAAACACTCTTGCGTAGGAATGCGTAAGCGAAGCTAATTAACGGTCAAAGAAGAGCAGCGAGTGTAGAAAGTACTACAGTAAGAACCACGCGCATGAATGTTTTGGCGCGCGCACGCGCGATGCTTTCACACTACACTTTGGACAGAGAAATCGTGCCGCCCCGGGGCGGACGCCGGGCGCTGAAGGAGGCGCGCGTGCGTGGTATATTTTCAACGACGTCCTTATCTAGTCCCCACCTCTCGGCAGCGTTTCAAAACCTTTCTCTGAAAGTAACGTCGTGTCTGCGAAGTAAAAAACTAACAAATCTCAGAGCACGGCATGAAAAAGTAATGAATATGACGACGAGCAAAAAAAACGAGGCCATCTCATGAATTTTAGATGTTGGTCAAAAGACAGGGTGGCCCCATAAAGACGAAAAAAGGGGAAGCTGGGCGTCATTCATGGAAAGGATCAAGGAGGATTTGGGCGAACCCACGCAAGATCTTTTTTGGGAGCCAAGAGGGCTGAAGACGCGGAACTAGAGGAAGCTCTCTTAGGTGTTTTCTTGGCATCCTCAAACAAGCCATCAAGGCTCACGTACGACGCCGGTAGGGGGTGTCGCATCGCAGCATTGTCCTAAAAATACTCTGTCTTCCCCTTCTCTCGATTGCCAACCGCCATGCCCGCACCTCTTTGTTGTGGACGTAAGCGGGTGGTATACTCGCAATGCCTTATCTGTCTGCTTTGGGGCCGGCCACTACCAGGCGCACTCTCTGCGGTGGGGCGCTGTCGTCGTTCTGCTGTGTCCCTGACGCACACAATCGGAAGCCGATCGGCGGGCGCTTGATACGGAAGCTCTATGAATGGAGCTTAGAGCTTCCTGATCATGTTGCCCCCTGCTCATATTGCACTTTTTGCTTCTTCAGGAAGAAGACCGACCGATTACCCATTCCTCACGCTTTTGACTAAAGATCGACGAACCGCGTGCACAAACGACCTCGGGGAGCGCTGGCTTTTGCACCCTTGACTTCCGGCAAGTATAGAAAGTTCAAATACGGCGTCGTCTTCGCCCGCAGGGAACACCGGCCGACCCTGGCACGGAAGAGTTAGGTATGCGAGTCGACCGCACGGGTTGCAGAGCCGCGAGTGTCCTGCTCCGAGCAAGGACAGCGGAGTTTTTGTTTGGTCGCGCGCGCACTCTCTCCCAGCGAGAGCATAGCATGGGCGCGCGTGAGTTTTTCCGGGTGCTCCCCACTTCCTACCTCCCTCTTAAGAAGGTGCAAGGCCGAGCGCGCGACCCTCTGTTTGTGCAAGAAACGCTCTCTTCTTTTTGCAGAGAACAGTTGATCTTTCACCGTTTCCCTCAACCCTGCTAGACTCCACCACGGTCTACTTGCTGTTTGTGAGTATGAGAGTATGGGAGAGTGGGGCAAAGTCAGCATGGCAACACCATTGCGACACAGAACCAACACGTGTGCCCGGCGGGCACACAACGCTGTCGGTCGAAGGACCCCGGCTGATTTCAAGGGAGATTACGTCCTTCGCGCGCGCCGTACTGGGAAGCCGATTGTAGGCCGTAGCGCCACATTTCGAACCTCGTGGTCTCTCATAGATGGGGTGACAAGCTAGACTTCAGAGGGCACTGAGACCAATGCTTAGAGATCCGTAGCTCCGCAAGTTCCGTGTTTTTGACTTCCTCGGGGGACTCCCCACCCTCACTCTGAATCAAGTCGTCTCCTCGGATTTCATGAAACTTGCACGAGCGAGGAAGATTCGCGAATGTGAAATTTGGCCTGCAGAGAGGAGATTAGTAACGGTGACCTTTAGGCTCTTGACCATTCCGCCGGGGGTTGAGTGCTCGACGAGGAGCAGAGATAACAAACTTCGTGCCGGCCCTCAATTACGGAAGCAACGGGCAGCGGCAGCGGCGTGAGAGAGCACACTCACGTAATCGGCGCCAGCTGTTACAGTAATCAGAACGCACCGAATCCGTGCAAAGATGAACGTTTCACACCAGAAATGCGCACAACTGGCACAATGAGCGATTGCTACAAGTCAACAATTACGCCATAGACACTCAAGCGATCGGTCTTTCTCTGCAAGATCCTGCACCCATGGAGAACGTGATCTTTCGTGGAAATTAGCTGAAATGTGATATCACACAAGTGCCCATTTCGAGCATTTTCCGCGCAATTCCTTCTTTTGCATACGCTTAGGGCAGGCGGCGACGCGGCGGCGGCGTGTGATGAAAAAGTGCACTGACAGGCGTGACGCGCTGCTGCCTGAAGCCTGAAGATGGCGGCGCAATTCGAGCCATCCCCGCTTCCCCTCTTCTTGAGGCGGTCGTTGAGAGGTCTAAAAATCACCCGTCCTCTTTTTCCCCTCGTTCGCATTCTCATTCACGTTTTCCGACCACTTTCAGGCACCGTAGTGCAGACACAAGAAATCCGAACCCCCTCGAGCACCTTCCTGATTGCTGAATGAGAATGAAGACTCCAAGGTCCACAAACTACGTCGGCAACGACGCGCACCGCTAGCGGGCAAACACCAAATGTGCGCACATGTGGGGATTTCTTGGCACGCTTCTGGTGTGAAAATCGGAAACTCAAGAGACGGGGAACTTCGATGCACTATATGGAGTGTTTGAGCACCAAATTAGAGACATCGAAGAGAAAATTCAGGGTTTCAACGAAAGCAAGTGTAGCCAGCTGCAGCAGCCAATTACGCACGACATCGAAGAAGAGGCAACAGCAAAAATGCTGCAAAAGGAGAGGGCGAATGCACACTCATCACTTTGCGGCGAGCAGCAAAAGACGATCTTGAGAACGCGATACGAACCCGCTCAACCCGGATTATTGAGAGGCTTTCTTGCAAGGTGGCGGGTGGCCCTCCCCTCTCTCTCATCGAGAAGCGGGTGGAGGAGGGAGAGAAGAAGGAGCCGGGTGAGGGTGGCGATGCGACGAGTCATCATTCGAGTACACATTAGACCTATGATGACGCTGCATCACCACCCTCCCTCTCCCTCTCTCCCTCCTTCGCCTCCTTCTGCTACTGCTGCTGAGTGCGCAAAAAGCGTCGTACGCAAACGACGGTAGAGAGAAAACACAATAACGAAAGGGAGCGCAGTGATTTTTGCGCAGTCTTCGGAGGAAAGCGTCAATTGGGGGCGGTAGGCAAGAAAGTCAGTTACCGTAATTGTATCAAACGATGTCGATCAAACACCTCAACAGCGCTTCAAAACCTTCGTGCATGCCCGCAAAGATCATGGAGCGCTCATGTTTATATAGCGGCAATCAAGGGAGGGTGCGCGAAAAATGAGTCATTAGGCCAGTTTGAGAGACCTCTTTGCTCGGCAGCATCGACGGGCTAGATGAGATGATGACCTGAGAACGGTCTGGTTCTTGAAAATCAGATAGGAGCAGAAAAGTCACGAGGGAGATCCGGGAACAGATTTGAGTGAGAAGGGAAGACGGAGGACACCAGAGAACCACAGCACAATCAACACGTTGGGAAGTTCAAAGTTTCTCTGCTCTGGCTAGCTGAGAACTTTGTTCCACATGGCCCGTGGAGGGGCTACCACGAGGTGAGGCTGCCCCGCCCACCACCCGCGGTCCTTCTTCCGCCGTTGTGTCTCTTGCAGAAGGAGGGAGTGGTAGAAGTAGACATAGGCACGCTGTGAGAGAGTTGGGGGTGGGGTCAAAGGCGACCTCGAGAGGAATCCACCCTCACACTCACCTTCTAACTTCCCTCTCTCTTTTCAACGGAAATACACCTTTAAAGCTAGTGATGAGGTCAGAATACCAAAGAAGGTAGTCATATTTTTGTCACACAAATAGGCGTGTACGCCACTTACCGATCGACTACATGGTAGGAATTCCCTTAAGGGATCGTTAAAGGAACCCTTGAGGGACCGAGGAACCTCAAAGGTGGCGACGCCGAAGTTGAACAAACCTTGAAATTTGCACTTCTGCGTGCACCACATTTTGCGCGAGACACGCAAACGTCGCGTCGGTACCTTGTGTGACGTTGGTTGATTCCGTGTACCCTCAAGTGGTTTGAGGGGGGACCTCTACCTACCGCAAATTCCTCTCCTTCTTCTTCTTTACCGCCACAGCAATGTGAACTTTGCAAAATGCACCCCGCAAACGTAAACATGAAGGAACTTTTCTCTTGCGTACGTGTTGGATTGATTGTGCGTCATCATGTTAGAGAGAGATTTAGTAGCTGGAAGTCCCAGGTTAAGTCCCCGCATATAGCCTCCCGAAGAAGGATAAACTGAATCTTGGCCTTATTACCCCGTGCGGCTTAGGTGCGTAAGTGGGTGCGCGGCGGTTCCGTTGGTCACGACCGTAGGTCAGAAACGCGAAAACATGTGATCTACGGCTTCTTTGCGGTACAAATCCACCTCGCGCCTCCACTTCCTATTTAGGTGTGAGGCATGCGGTCAATTACTCAGTGAGGAAAAGAAGAGAGAGAGAGGAGGAGGGACTTGCCCTCTCTTCAGGGTACAGGGCAAAGGTCGAGCACCTGCTCAGCGAGCAAACGAGCGCGTGCTAAAGAACAGAACGCGCTCCGATACAAAACTAGAGACCGGAAGGACAGAGGAGGAGCAAGCTCTCGATCCCCTTGATCCTCCGAGCGAAGACGCGCCGGAAACATTAAGACGCATGAGGAACATTAATGTCACTTTGAGGAAGATCAAGCGCGAGATAATTTTGTAAGCATTTTCGAGACTGCGGCGGCGGAGCTGGCACCAAGGAGCGCCGCGGACCTACCGTAGTCTTCCTCTCGAGGGGGTTGAAAAAAGGCCGTTGAGATATGGGAGAGTTCAAAGACTCGAGCGCAAAAGGACAGAGGACAACGTGTAGCCTTGGTCATGTCATGAACTTTAGCACTTGAGCTCGATTGCGTAAGTGAGCGTTCGCTATTCACCTTTTCTGAAAGGTTATGAGAACATGGTGCTAAATACGAAATTGTCAGAATGAGAGGGACTGAAGGTTGCAAATCCCCTTCAACTTCGCTGCTAGTGACAGCAGCCAAGAGTGCAGGGGATGAAAATCAACTGACGTAAACTTAAAAACCGCTACCAAGCATGTCGGTGCCGAATGTGATCGACTTCTGAGAAAGGCTGGCGGTCATTTCGCACTAAAATACACTCTCAAGACCAATTGCCCGCCGTTAATGGTATGCACATTCTGCAGACCCGCTTGTAACACTCACGCTTTTCTCGAAATAGCGCGCGCGCCGAAAAGTACAAAAAGCACACCGTAATTGCAGCTGGTGCTGACCAGGTAATGAAGGGGGCTGGAGCATGACACAGCGAGACTCTTGGAGACGGCGCGGCAGAAAAGCGAGCGCGCGAATAAACGCATTAAATGAGCAGGAACGGAGAGGGGGGGGGGGGGAGTGGGAGAGGGAAGGTGGGGGATAAACTGATTTCCGCCGCCATCGACGCCGAGGGAGGAAAGGGACCACCACCCTCGCCCAGGTATGCAGAGACCACTTTGCAGGAAGCACGGCGACACGGCGAGAGTGGATAGAGGGAGAGGGAGAAGGAGTAGAGCTCGAAGATCGCATGCAAAGCGGTACCAGCACTCCGACTTCCGCCCGATCTGCACGAAGCCCTCCTTCCTCCCACTAACCATTTCTGTTCTTTTCGAGTCCAAATGTGTCTAGACGGGATCAGAGGCTAGGTTCGACGAAGTCATTGGGGACGACCATCACAACTTCCTCCAGCTCCCAGAACGCGTCAGCTAATGGTCCATGTCAGGTGTCACAAATTATGCGCCAACATGAAATACTTATGCTGCAGCGAGCGGGGGGTAATGATCGACCGTGAAGAGTTTCCATTGAGGTCTCTTGGGACCGAATTGCTTATTTGAAGAGTCATGCCAGAGAACGAGGTCTAGAATTCTAAGCAGGGCAACCAGAAGGGAGAGGGAGGATGGCACACCGTGTTTGCAAGTCTTATTTTTTGTCCCGTTTGTCCAAAGACTTACCACCCATTGTTGTTTTTGTGTGAAAAACGTGCAGTGGAAGAGGGGCTTTTGTGTTTGCTGGAAGCTGCTGGACACATCTTCAGCTCGGCCCGCCTTCTCTGCCCCCGGTGCATAGTCTTCTCAGAGCAAGCTGTCCACCTCCTCCTTGTTCTCCGCCTTCTTCAAGTTGTCCCGAGCAACAAGAAGGAAACAATGGAAAGTGAAAAGAGAGGAAGGTGGCCGCCACCCCAACATTTTGGAATATTTGAACAAGTCGACGGAGTTCAAGTTCAGCTCCGTTTACAAGGCGTTCTGGGGGTGTTGCGAGAAAAAGGTTCTTCGTCTTTAGCAGCGACGGAACCAAGATTCGGTTAGAAGGAAAGACGTGGGACTTGAGAGCGCGCATGTAGGCAAACCTTTTTTGTTAAACAAGCAAAAAGCGAAAAAGGAGAGTTCAAGAATTGACCTGTCGCCAGTCGCTAACAACATTTGCAAGGAATCGCCTTCGTCTTTGCAGCAACTTCTTGAGACAAAAGGACAACGTGTAGGCAAAAACCAAAGCCGTTGGTCCGTTCGTTGATCAAAGAAGGAGACAGCGAGAAGGGGGAAGGAAGCGAAGAAAGAAAGAAGGTGTCATAAGGGGCGAATCAAAAAAGTGTACTGTACAACGTGCAGAAGGCGCGCGACACCACGAACGCAACCAGCGAATCCGGAAAAGCACAAAGAGGGGGGCACAAGGCGTCGGGTTGATACAAAAAAGGCAAGACTGCAGTCATTAATCTCGAAATTCCTTGAAAAACCATAGACAGGCGGCAACTCCTCTCTCCTATGTGGAAACCGGGCCAAGGCGAGACGAATCAGACAAACAAAGGCACAGAAAACAACTAGAAGCGAAACGTTTCGAGATCTCCTCCCATGACGGGATCGTTAGTCTCGCCGCCTTTTTATATCCCGGGAAGAGGAGGGAAGGAAAGAAGGAGGCCGGGCCTATCGTGTCCCTTTTTCGGGGAGGAGTCGCCGAGTTTGGCGATTCCGTCGCCATTTTTGGGGAAGCACATTTCATCATCAAGTGGGTCTACGTCACTAAATGGGAAAAAATCCTCAAGAAGGGAGGAGAGTTTGCATTGTCAAAAGAATGGAGGAGGGAGAGGGTACAGAAGGCGTGCCCGGAGTCACCCAAGGAGGACCGTGAGGTGTGCAACTAGTTTGATGACGCTGCGCCCACTTGCATACATGAGTGCCCACACATCGTCTCTCTCTATCTTCGAGCGAGTACGCATGATTCAGAAGTTGAAGAAAAGAGGAAAAGAAAGTTTCAGTGTTCGCAATCACTCTCAAGTACGAATACTTAGTTCGAGAAGTTGAGGTTGCATCGCCTAAATCAGAGAACTACTACTGCTCGGTGGAGAAAACAACATTCGGTCTCGGTCTCTTTTGAAATTTGAGGTTTCTGTCCTAATGCACGCCTTGATGACCCTCAAAAAACTACGCGTGTTGATGTTTGCAGGAGTTTTGGGACAAGAGGAGTTTTCGGCAACATGGAAAAAGGACCTTGTTGTGCCAGGGGCTGACAACTCTCACTGGCAAGGATTAGAAAAATTAAGACTCGCTCGGGGAGTCGCCGTGGCTAAACTTGGAAGCTGAATCTGCGCTGTGTTTTGGTAGTTTTCCCGGTCTCCCGCAATATTTTTCCCTTCCGTCGATGAACTTTAGTCATCGGAATTTCCGGCCAATGAGTTCATCGACATCCAGGAAGCAAAGTGGCCATAAATAAAACGCGCACACATAACAACACTCTTTCCGGGCCATCAGACACGGGATTCGCGCCTGAACGACGTCACCGGGTACGCGCCGATGCGTGGGCCGTCCAGTCAAGGTCTTTTCCGGGCGCGGCCAAGGGTGAATCACTGGGACCCATTTTTTCTACACGTCTTTGAGCGAGTCAGGGGACCCGCCAGAAACTATCCGAACAGTAAACACAAAACAACAATCGTCATGAAATTCGCATCGCTCGTCAGCGTTTTTTGCGGGTCTCAAGGCAACCTTTGTTTTGGCTCTGAAATTCGACGCCAAGAGGGTGACGTGGGCTGACCCCCTTCGTTTTGTCTCGCTCTCTCGGGAAAATTCGGTCGCTTGCAAGTCATTCAAGGAACAAACCTTCGCTTGGCCAAAATTTTGCGGTAATCGACGTGCTCTTGCAGAGACTAATGCGAGAGGGCAAAAAAATCTTCCTCGTAAAGCCCAGCTACGTGATGAGATTCCCAATTTTCAATGGCTTTTGCAGGGAAACAACGCCCCAAGGTTGTTACGTAGGCGGTCGAAATGCTCCGTTTCCAAGAGACCTGCACGACCATCAATGAACGCTTAGCCCATTTGGTTTTATGAGATTATGTCTGGTGCTTCGGGAAAGCCGTCCAGTCAGGAAGAAGGCGGAAAAAGCAGGCGTATTTTTCCTTCGCGTCTACTCACGCGAAAGAGGACATGTGTGGAGGCGGTCGCCTAGGGCAACTTTCACTCCCTGCATAGCTTTGCACCGACTATCTTCTAGTTCCAAGTTCCTGAATTGCTAACAAGTCCAAAGATGGAACGAAGTTTGGTTTTCTTTTGCAAAAGTCTGAACAATCAAGCAAACACGAAGGTTTTCGTGACAGCTTTGTTGATTCGACAAGGCCTTTAGCAGCGCGAAACGATTTCCAAGCATGCAAGCCCTAGACATCTCATCGAAAACAACAAAACTGCTACCGGGTGGCCCCACCGAGCTAGCATGACAGCTAATGGGACGACCTTCATGGCCAAAGGACGAAGACGTGAAAGCCGGAAAACAGAAGTTGTGAACATGAGAGGAAGAAGAAGAAGGGAGCAAACTCGCAACAAGAAGGATTCCTCTCTTGGTGCGTGAACCCACCGCCAAGGCAGAGTGGGAAATTTATAGTCCATCACTCCTCCTCCTCCTGCTGGTGATGAAGTCCGCGTTTGGGGAGTGGCTTGCCCCCTTCCCCCTTCTCTTTCCTTCTTCTCTATAGGAGAGGCTACCGTAATGTTGATCCATCATCACGTCAGGAGAGGAATTTTGGTCCTTCACACACACAACTCGACGTGCAAAAAGCACGCGCACGCCAGTGGTTCGGGTTTTCTCCTCCATTCTCCGGTCTCACCGCGAAAAATGCAATGAGTGACGCTGATGGTGGAAAGACAAAAGAGAACGAGGGGAAGAGCCCCCGGCGGCCACGAGAAAACTACTCACGCGGAAGGAAATTTGCAGAGGGACGCGCGAGGGGAGCGCGCTGACCGCCGAAGAGTCCACATCGTGGTCTTCAGAGCAAGACGAGGACATGCGCGTGGCTTTTTTCGAGTTTGGCCCTGTTCAGAAGGCAGACTTTAGGAGATTCGAAAGAGCAGGATCTACGCGGTTTTGGTATGAGATTCAGAAGATGAAGATGAGTGAAGGGTGTTCGGTTGCTAGGATGTCTTCTCGGATGCATCCTCCAAATAACTCAAATACTTAAGTTTCAACCCCGGCAAATATCACGCCGAATAACGGCGCAGCAATTCGATTGGGTTCTCTTGGAAGTTTCAGTTTTGTCCTCATCGGCTCGGCGTAGACGTTCGAGGAACAAGGGGCAAGTCATGCGGGGCTCGTGACGGAAAGTTCTCCGCTAAGGCGACGATGGCGACACCTTCGGCGGCTTCTACGCTTTGAAGTCGACGATGAGTAGTGAGCTGGCGATGCGGCGGTATGGATAAAAACGCCTTGGGGCGTCGCGAGAGGGAAGCGTCGCCGTCCTCTACAGAGGCGGCCATTTATCAAATCCAAAGAAGCAGTCACCAAGTTGGTCGACCCTGCCCTTCCGCCCCAGCCGATATCGCCATACTCGCACTTTCTTGTGAGAACGTCAACAGGACAAAAGGGCGAAGTTGGTGTCTGTTTCAGTAAGTAGACAAGTGGAACAAATCTTGAAAGCGAGCACTACATACATGTCTTGCACCGGTGAAAAGCTTATTTCCAGATTTTGAGAAACTCAAACAGGACTCAAACAGTTTCTCTCTCTTTGTTTTGAATGAATGAAGTCGTCCGAGCCTTCGTAGTACAACAAAGTAGACCAACTACCCATTGCTCCAACTAGAAACTTACGTGTTCAGAAGACTAACTCGGTAAGAACCGGGAAGAGACAGAGTTCACCCCTTCTTGCCGCGGCTTCCTGCTTTGAAGTCCCCTCGAAAATTGATGCAGTCTAGGTCGGATTGGAACTGAAATTTTACGCCATCGCTGGCCGTGCACGCCACATGCGCAAAAGTCTTTGTCAAGCAACCAGCAACCAAACCACTTGAATGACTCAGCTCTCTTGAGTGTTTTTCTATCTTCCCAACACTCCACAGCCCGTCTTCAGAATTTCGTTTTCTAACAACGAGGTCCTCAAGATGGTCAGAAACCTCGGAACCATTCTGCCCTCCTTGAACATCATTGGACAGGAGGAACGAGGAGGGAGCATCAAAGACCTCGAGCATCTCTTCTGACAGGGCACAGCTGAGTGGTTCTGCGCGTTCCCCTCCACGATGTCGACGACGACGTTCGAAACGTACTCGCAACAGGTTCGTCTTCCAACGCGCGCCTAATTCGCTCGGTGCCTGCTAGTGCGTACGCCTGCGTGTGAATCCGCAGCAACGCCAACTTCCACACGGGGTGGTCTCGAAAACCGCCCCGGAGGGGGCTTGAGAGGAGGGCTGATGCGCAAGGGGGACCTCCTCGTGACCAAAATGACGATGTTCTCGAAATTTCCCCCCATTCTTGTCCTTCCTTCCCCTTCCCCTTCCTCCTCTTAGAGGGCAATGTCGCTGGGGACCAAGAAGTGGCGCTCCTCAATCTCCTTTCATCGTCTCCTCACCCTCGAGAGACCAACGGAACCAGGTCTCAAGGCAAAATGCACTCTCTAAAAGGACGAAAAAGTGCGCTGAATTTGGAGTTCCGGGAAGAGGACGGTTAAGAGGGTCGAGAGGAAAGTGTGAAAATCGTAAAGAAACGAATTGTCAAAAGATTGCTTGAACAGAAGAAGATCAATTCTTGAAACATACTTGAAGCAGCACCAAACGGAGAGATCGACAAATTTGAAAAATCTACACGAGGAATCGACAAACGATTTGACGGAAGGAAGAAGGACATCGCTAGAAACAGAGCTGTTCGGCAGTAAACGACCGAAGCAGGCACTTCAACTAACAACTGGATGATTTCATGAATGACCCGGCGGCAACAATGACTCATTGTCATGCTTCGAACGTCCAGAATAATTCATCACCGTGAAACCTATTCAACTGAACTTGAAGCGAAGGCTCGGCTGTGCGTCGATGCTCGTCACTACCGTAACCCTGCCGAAAACGAGTCGTTGCTCTTTTCGTTCGGCGAGCCAACACACGACAGCTCGTGACCGGCGGTCATTCGTCTCGATCACGAAGGTCCCCTTTCACTTCCGGTGTCCCCTAACTTTGTTCTCGCGCCCTTTCTCACCTCTTGTTGTTGACACCTCATGGTAGCCTTTAATTTTTCAGACACCAACGACACGTCATCACTCACTGACGTGATCGTGGTTTGTGTCGCTTCCGTCGTACGGGGACAGACAAATGGCTCGAGGGTCTTCCGCATTCACGTATTAGAAGAGTGGACTTGGACGCGGTGCTCGACTCGCGCTCGCGCAAATTTGTTGACGCCGTGATGGTGTCTGGTGCAGGACAAGCTCCTTCTTCCTTCCCCTTCTCCTCTTCTTCCTTCTGGTTGTTTCACTCATTCGAAGGGGGTCTTCTATTCTCGGGCCTGTCGACGCTCTTGCAGACTTTTTCGTCGCCGTTCATGCTCTGCAAAATTAGGGAAGGAAGAGGGAAGAAGGAGAGAAAAAGCAAGGTGGAGATGACCGAAATTGAGGTCAGACCGGAGCAAAATAGAAGAAGTAAACAAGGGGAGAGGCGAAAAGCAGTGATCTACGTTAAAGAGGGAGTGGTCGAAGGTCATCGAAAGGGCAACGAGGCGTGAGGGTTGATTCTAGTTGAGAGCAACTCTTAGGGGACATTTTGAACCAGGGTGAACTTTTATCAAGTGGATTCAAGACAACGTGGCTCCCCCAGAAACGAAGACATGGAAGCTTTTTCTTAAAAGATAATCTTTTGAAACCGATGGAGTAGAATGTGTACTGTAAGCACACATAAGTATTTCAACAGAAGAATGAGCGAGGAGTAAAATTTAGGAACGCGGACTTCAGGCCCAACCTCGAAATAGAAATTCCGACGCAATAAGCTATTCTTGAAACTGAACGGTCAAACCCGGAAGCCGTCGAGAAGTGGAGAAATGCCAGAACGCGGCCTAAGGCATCTGGGATTGACAGGCTGCAGAGCGAAGGCCGTTCGACTCCCTTAAAGGACGTCAGAGAAACGTAAAAGACACATTTAGCGAGCTCGTCTGCATATGAGAGGTTTTCTCTAAGAATGAGAAACTTTTGGCACAGGACCTGTTTTGACTGGGTATTTCGAGATGGCTCGATTTCGCGAATTTCTACGGCTGTTCAGGGTATTCTTTGGCTCATTTTGTTCGTCTCGACACGCTCCACAACCCTGTCAAGTTTGTTTTCGCTTTTTAAGTCAAATTTTTTTTCATATACCAAAAGATTAGTTGAAGTGCCCTCAGAATCGATTGGCCAGAACAAACAACGATTATGCGTGATTCTCCTCATTTTTCTCCATTGAAAGTGTTCAAGAAAAATTGGATCCAGCGGAGAAAATGGCATTAATGAAAGAAGCAGAAGAAAAATCGCCGAGAAAGCCCGAACTTTC
>JAQIXL010002422.1:0-13173 GCA_034700245.1 Poikilolaimus oxycercus | reverse complement strand
CGCAAATGTAAATCCGCAAACAAAATCCGCAAATGTAAATCCGCAAATGCAAATCCGCAATAAAAATCCGCAAATGCGGAATCCGCAAATGAAAATCCGCAAGTGTAGGTAAGCCCAAGCCATTCAACTGGAACAAAACGAAGCCGAAGGTCCGGAGACGACTGCCACTTCAATGAATAATAGCGATCTTTCCGAGCAAGAGGAGGCAGTGTTTCCTCAAGGAAAATTTTTGGATTCCATTAGCGTGCCTATGAAGCAGACTGAATGAATTTGTAGTTGACGTAACAATTCGGATAAATTGGCTCCTAGAGAATTGTAGATCACGAAAAATATCTCAACATGCATAGTTTTGTGAAACACATTGAGACATTTCTGAATGCTGCGTCGTGCATTAATCTCGGAGATCTTCTCTATTTGTTAGAAAACCTGAAACTGTTGCACGTTGACGGCATTTGACAAATTATGTAGCATGCAAGTAACGAAAGACTGTTAAACCGACTAACGAAAGTACCCTCCCTTCAAGCTGTTCTAAAAGACTCACGGCATGCCGGCCGACTAACCAAGTTGTATGCTCTTCTAACGGTCTACCGCCTGACTCTTTCTGCCAACCGCCTAACGAAAGCCTCTTCTTTTCAAGTTCTCCTAACGGCCTAAAGGCTTCTTCTGCCTAATGACGGCCTAACCACGGCCCCCTCTTTCAAGCTCTTCTAAAGGCCTAAAGGCTTCTTCTGCCTACTAATGGCCTAACGGCGGCCCCCTCTTTCAAGCTCTTCTTAACGGCCTAAAGGCTTGTTTTCTGCCTACTAACGACCTAACGACGGCCCCCTCTTTCAAGCTCTTCTAACGGCCTAAAGGCTTGTTTTATGCCTACTAACGGCCTAACGACGGCCCCTCTTCCAAGCTCTTCTGACGGCCTAAAGGGTTATTTTTCTCTACCTAACGGTGGCTATACCTCCCAAGCTTTCCTAACTGCCTAAGGACTTGCTTCTGTCTACTAACAGACTAAAGAGTTCTTCTTTCTTTTCTGGTAAAACTCTAACTAACCGGCCTATTTGCTTGAAATCTGGCTCATTAGCATCGCCAATGATTTCAGCAAGCTGTAATGATCATTATAAACAAGAGCAAAAAGTTTGGTCACCGGCAGGATCGAACTCTCCACTAAAACTTTCGAACAATTCTGGTTCATGACCACAAATTTCAGCCAAATTTGGCCAAAATCGTGTTTTAATCAGTTGCTAAACTTCCTCCTTCAACATTTCATCGGGCAAGTATGGTATCATTAGATTCAGAATTAAAAGTTATATACGTGTGCAAAGTTTCAGCCCGATCGGGCTTACCCTGTTCGAAAAAAGCCTAAAATGTCACAATGTCACAATGTAAGATTGTCAGGATCAGTAATTCATCGTCTTATTAATAAAGGATTGACGAATACTAGCAGCCGCATAGTTTGGCCGCGGAAAATTCCGCATGGAATTGTCTAGTACGGAATTGTCTACCTTTTTGTTGGTCACGAAGGAGGTTGGTTCCTCCTCCGCGTGTGCGGACCGGAAAACTCTACCAAATTGAACTCGGAGATTTATCCTTCAAAACGCTTGCAAATGTCAAGAATCGAGAAGAAATATTCTCTTGAACGGCATCGGTCTCGCGCTCTTGTAGCAGACAGAAACGACGACAAATTCACAGAAACGGTAATTGCAACGTACTAACAAAGCTGCAATGTTCAGATTCAAACCATAAGTTTGTCAGTGGTTAACGATTTGGTGCTTTGGGAGATAGGTAAGCTCATTTTGGAAGCCGTCTAAATGTGCGTAGTAGGGAAAGAACACAGCGACATTCCAAAATCCATCGAAAATATTTTTCTTCAATACAATTTTGCACAAATTTTGCGCAGAATCCGGACCACCTAAAAATGACAATAAAATCTACAATGCCAGAGCAGCGTGTTTCGCGAACATGTTTTCATCGTCAATAAATAGTTTACTCACAAGTCTTACAAGCGAAACGCTTAGGCTCGCAGTTAGTTAGAAAGAAGACGAGTCGGAAGAGTAGGGTGAGAAATTGAATATCATTGCTGCTTGCAGCCTGGCTTGGAAGTTACCAAGCCACATCACACTTTTACTTCTAGCATGGTGAGAGTCGAAAAATTCATCTCCTTTGGCCTACGGATGTGAGTAGCGTCAGACTTTGAATGTGAAATTGTGTGTCAACAAGCTGTAAGCGACAGTCCAAAACAGAATTCACGTCGCCTCCGAATATTTATTTCGTATTACATCAAATTGAAAATGGCTAACAATGACGCGGCCGCTTTCGCGCTTGTAGTTTGGCATATGAATCAATATCGTCGATCTGCCGCTTGCAAGCCAAAACATCTGTCGTTTTCAAGACCTCTGAAAAAAGATATGAACGCAAATTTTGGAAAACGTACTGTTGAAAAGATGACGCAATCGTGATGATGGCCGGGGCTTGAAAACCGTATTCAAGACGGTTTTTCTATCTTCAGTGGACAGCGCCCGCAATTCCTCACTTTCCGCTTTGAGCCGAGTTTGCTCGTCGTCCAAGAACGCTTTTAGTTCGAAGTATTCACCTTGCGTTCTACGAGCAATGCGGCCGTTTTCGAGGACACCTCGCCAAAGCCGATCACTAAGAACTTTTAAGTAAGGTCGCGGTGTGCAGAAATGCGCGGCTAGTGGCTCATCTGGATCCGTCACTAGTCTTCCGTTCTTCACCCTTCTGCAATCTCGAACTCTCAATTTACAAACTTCATACGTACATCACAGGGATAGCTCGAGGCTCGCGTTTTTTGCTCGGTTCAGAATCGCCATCATGTCGCTGATACTGAGCGCGAGAGCAACCGGCGCAACTGAAAAATTTCATAGCAAAAGCTTCAAGGAAGATGGAAAACATAGGAAAACAGCACACACCTATAGGTATGCGCATCTCCATACCACTGGTAGACACACGACACTTGCTTTCGACTAGGCGTTTCAAGAAGGAGACGCTTCAAGCCTTTCACGGCCTGGAAGAAAAAGGTTTAACTTAAATTAAAAGAAAGTCTATCGCAAACTCGACTCGGTACAAATTTGGCTGGTCCAAAGTCGTCAACAATGGTTGCAGCGGGTCGCGACGGCTTTAGAGCCGCTGTTCGTAGTTCGTTGCAACGAATGCGAAAAGCGTGAACACCGTTCCAGTTCCTATGCCGGCGCTCAATTTCGAGGCGCTCCTCGTCGGACAGTTCGTCAAAAGCTGGGAGAGTTTTGAGGTTTGCAGCGAAGGCTTCAAAGAACTGTTTGACGGCAAAGCCGGCATCAAGATTCCTAAAGCTTGAAAAGCTATTGTAGTCCGTTTCGAGTTTTTAAAAAGGTAAACATTTTACATTCTTCTGACGGCTTCTTTGACAAGTTCAATTCGCAGTCGCTTGGCGAGAACAGCAGGATACATGAAAGGCTCGCAGAAGTGGCCTCTGTCTGAATCACCACAAAGCTTGTTTGGCATTTCGAGGATCCTGGAATGGAAACGCAGTCAGGAGCACGCATACAATTGGGGAACGCGAGCAGAGATTCGGCGTTTTGTCTTGAGAATGCTACACTCGCCGCATCTGAAAGATCCTTCGCTACTGATATTGGCAAAAAAGCTAACACATATAATATCTTGCTTGGCGCATGCTTATGCCAGTGGTATGCACGCTTCTTATCAGCGCAGCTTCTTGTTTCAAGGACCGTAAACTCGCCCTAAAAATTGATGGGAAAATATGGACGAAATACGCACGTATTGGTTTGGAACAAAGCGGAAGTCAGCACCCTCAGGGCGAACACCCGTGACGCTGGGAAGAGGCTCTCGAAAATACGGATCCGCGATGAAGGGATTAGGTCGACCGAGCCGTTGTTGTCTCTTATATTCGAGTAACGCCGCATCACCGTTCCTACACTTTATGCACACCATATTTTCTGAAAAGTCTTTTTTCAATGAAAAGTAGCATACGAATTTGCGTGCGAACACCTCTATAGCCGGAATGAAAAACACTTTGTAGAACTTAACTCGACCCCCCCCCCCGCATTGAACGGTGAGGTCGAGGAAAAACGCCTTTTTTTCGTTTTCGGCGACCAGATATTTTGTGTCTGGAGGCGGGGCGGCCACTTGTTATCAGAGTGGCCGCGCACTCTGATAACAGGGGTCGTTTCTGGGAGCGAGGCGCGCGCTCGTTATCAGGAGCGCCCCGTCGCGCCCAAACGCCGGTTTTCAGCGCGACGGGGCGTCGGCTTGTTATAAAAGTGGCCGCGCACTCTGATAACAGGGGTCGTTTCTGGGGGCGAGGCGCGCGCTCGTTATCAGGAGCGCCCCGCCGCGCCCAAACGTGCTCGAACCCAAAATGGTCGGAAAATGGCCAAAATCGATTTCACCAAAATCTTGAGCCTAGAATCGACTTCTCTAGAATGTCTTTTTATGGTATTTGGAAGCCTTCTGAGTCTTTTAGAGTTGGTCTAAGAGGGTTAAAGGCTTCTTTTGGGTGTCAAAAGAGGAAAAATAGCTTCGGCAAAAAAAGAAAGCAGCGAGAGCGTCGAACTGGCAAAGAGCCGGCACTCAAAGGGCCGCCGAACAACCACCTGCGCCACTTCACCTATGCCATGACGATGCTGAGGGCAGTGATAAAGGATTCACAGGTCTCAAGGATCGAAAATCGCCCCTTCCTAACAAAATCATCAAGTGAACCATCATGGAATCATGGAGGGAGAAATCTGGGCGCCGCCTGTTGGAAAGGGAACGAAAAATTAAGATGCTCTAGTCTATATTCGCGTGTTTCAACGAAAAAAATCAGAGGCCGATACTATTCCGCATCATACGGCCATCGCTTCCGACGCAACCGACCGCGACTTGGCAGTCGAAGATGCTTGCAATAGCATAATGAAACAAACTTTTATTTTCAAGTATATTTTTCATAGCTAATCCACCAGCAAAAGTTTATAGAGCACAAATACAGATCAATTTCGCAGAGCGTAAATAAAATACAATAAGTGCGTCCAGGCATAAAGGATAAGATGTAGTACAATGGAGCGTCTTGAGTTGTCCGAAAGTGGTCTTGTCGTCGGAGCCTCTCGTCGCTGGTAGGGACTTTCACGCGTCGAAGATCTTCTCTGAGGTCGTGCGGCCTTCTTTCAGATCAGAGCCCAATCTGGAAAATTCGATTTGAAGAAGTTGTGAGAATTTAGATTAGAAATACAATATTTCATTCAGCCTAATGTCCCCTCGTGTCTCGTCACTACATGAAACGTCCATGTCCGTCTATTCTACCGAGAGGTCGAAAACTCGATTATGGTAGCGTCGAACGAATGATTTCACCGTTTTGTCTGGATGATCGAAGTTCTCTTGGGGTAGAAATTCGCCCAAGAGAAAATTTGGTGTGGACCAGGAATTGTTGAAAGCTATCAAGCAACAATGTCTTGTTAAGTGGTAGCCAAATTCTCTCGCCGGACTGACATGACCAAAATTTTTTTTTTCCAGTTAGGGAGTTCAATGTAATTGTTCTATTGCTACAAAAGTCTCATTCTGCGTAAATTCGGGCGTGTCTTTTCTTCTTCTTCTCTCTCCTTTTCTTTTCCCTTTCTGTCATACGCATTACTAGTGGTTTAGTGAATCACTCAATAAGAATCTTTGAATCCATTAAAATGACACCAAAAGTTAAGAGAAATGCCAAGGGAGATTCTCTTGTGTGTGAGGAGATTCTCGCATGCGTGAAGCGAAGAGCGGTCGGGCTTCGCCGCCGCTCTGAGTGTAAAATGTTTCGTAAAAATTGTCCTGCAAAATCTGCGAAGACGTCTTCCACCCGGGGCCTATGATGGACTATTGTAAGTTTTTAAAGAAGTTGTGCCGTGTTTATCTCCCATGTCGTCGGAGTTTGAGGATGTGAAGAAAGCCGTTTCCCATGCGCCACTGAAATCGTTCAGCGACGGCATCTCGTCGAACTTCGCCGAAAAATACAAACTCGACTCGAAGCGATGGGCTCGAGAGGGACTCGGGGAAGTAAACTTCTTACTGTGAACACGTGCTATGACGCGCGGTCCAAAATTACAAACCGAGGTGAACCTGCGGCTGCCGGCGACGAATCGCGTATAGCCTCCCGCTCCTGCGTCATTAGGATCATCGGCAAATGGCGAAAATTTGTCGCTCAGCACGGACTGCATTGCCCCGTAGTCGCGCCGGGTTTACCTTATGAGTGACGTTGGACCGCCCAGCGTTCCCACCGCTGGGAACTGGCAGAACTTGCTTGCCCTGGCTGCCGCCTCAGCCGACGATGCTCCCTCTGCCCCCGGAAAGGCGATTTTCGCGAATAAGCTGAAAAGGGATGAACCAAGCAGCCAGGCACCATCCCAACGGTCCATCATTGATGGACGTTAGAAAAACCCCGCTCAAAAGGCCCCGCTGATGCATGATGCGTCCACAGGCGCGCGAGGACTTTGCGTCGCTTAGGCTAAGCATGGCTAGGCTTGGGTTGACGGTCCAGTCCCTTCTTCTCCATTTTTTTGGACTGTCAAATATAGAATTGATGCGAAACATTGGAGACTTACGCTAGATCTAACATCGAACTTGGATCGACCTAAAGGGGTGACCCAAGGACCCCTTTCATCGTTTTCTCGGTTTTTCTTCTTCTTTTTGCGCTAAGCTTATATGTTTTACGTCTTGTTTATTGCAAAGTCACGTTCAAGGGGTGCGCGGCAGGTCTTGTTTATTGTTTTGTTGGACAGCTCTTGCAGTGAAGATCCAACTTGCAAGTAAGCTTTTTTTTTGCCACGTCAATTTTTTTAATTGATGTGGCAAACATTTTAGTTTTTGGTTGGGGGAATGTTCAATGCCTCTCTGATCGTGTTGCTACAAAAAAGCATTTTGCATAACACACTCCCAGTTACCTTCTTTTTGAAGGCTGAAGAAAACAACAGTTTTTTTCTGTCGCGGTCCCAATGTTTGCGGATTTTTCGGTCTTATGCCAGTCGGTTTCATTCCGCGAGTAAGTGTTTACTTCTGCTCTCTTTCATCTTCCCCTCCGTGTTATGCGCATTGTTAGTGTTCGAGCGAATTAGTTGGGAATATTCCTCTGATTCCAGAAGGGACATCGCGCAAATAAGAAATGCTGTTTGGTAAAAGTTGCGCTGGGTTGCATCGGTCAGGATTCCACTCTCCTTCACACACTTCGAAAGCTAGCAAGATTTCGGGTGTGGGTGCAGGAAAAGACCAATTTCATTCCTCGAGGTTGGCAGGTCTTCGGGTTTGAGCATTCGGCGTAGCTTGTGACTTCAGTACAGGAACGGCGGACGTTTGCTTGGCATTTACTTCTCCTCCGCTCTGTTTTCTTTCTTCTGGTTTTAAGCTTTCGGATGATGAAGATGGCATCGGCTGTATTTCGACTTGAGTCGAAACCCATCTACTCCTCTGCGACTTCTTGTTCCAGGGCCGCTTCGCGCTTCTTGCGAGGTACTTCGTGAACACGGCTTGCTCAAGGTGATTGCTTGATGGTCGCGGTCATGTTGATGGCTTTTCGCAGCTGGTCGAGTTGATCGGGCTGAACGATTGTGTCGTCATGCTTCACCTTGAGGGCGAACGCGAAGGGGCCCGGGTGAATAGTTCGTGCTCCGCTTCGCCTCAGATGAGGCAGGCATCGATGACACGAACTCCCGTGTCGACAAAAATGTGGTCGATTCAGTGACCCTTTGGTGGCGCCGTTTGCTCCATGCCACGTTCAGCTTGGGCTTCGAGTCCTGTGCAAGAACCAATGAGGCCGCGGTAGTTGGCGATCGCACTTGTCTTCTTGGCAGCACAATACCTTTGTGGCTCCCCAGGCGGCCGTAGTGCAGGAAGGCGGCTGAGGTTGGCTGAGGTACGCTGATTTCTAAGAAGGCAAACTTCGGCGGCAGATGCGGCAACGACTAATCGAAGAGGCTTGTTTCGAGCGGTCCTCGTGCTCGAGCTTCGATGTCGTGAGAAAGCCGCCAGGGCATCTGATGCTAGTGAGCTTGAACACGTCTGCTGCTTCAGCCACTTACGACTTCTTCAATGACAAACAGCCTTCTTCATAGCGAGGAAACAATGAGCTCCGATTTCTTCTTCTTAGGTGCCCTCAAGGCTTGTGAGACAAAACTTATTATAAGGCGGCCAACATAATCCCTTATAGTGCAAAAGGGTCTAGTGCTTTAACGGCGACGTTTGGTTCGAAACACTGGCGGCTGAGAACACCGCCGCACGGCACGCACAATAAGAACAGCAGTCGGGAGGCCCACTAGTTGCTTGAAGACCTTCGACACGAGCAACGTCGAGAGATCTAACCGACGGCTTGCTGCCAACGCCCAAGAAGGTTCTGCCAAGAACGTGAACCCGTTGGAAGAACAAAAATAAGGCACTAAATGCAAACGACTTCGAAGTGCTATCCAGCATTTTGTTGCGCAACATCAACGACCGTCAGTCTCTTATTGTTGGGGAAGTGTAAAAATTCGACTGCTGACCATTTGATTCGTAGCCCGATCCCATCCACGGCTCGCCAGTCAGGGAGACGGCGAGGGGCGCAGAGAAGAGGCGAGGCGAGAGCGGAGGAGGAATTAGCGAGGTCTTCGGGACGGGCTCGCGCCCTGTGCGGCCGGGTCACCGGTCTCCGGCCATGCCGTTGGCCATGTCACCGTTGTAATTAGTCTTTCTTTGTGAGATAAACGTGTGTATTGACAACCGGACCTTCTTGACAGGAGCAGGGCGTCTGGCCCAGAGAGGAGAACAATCGTCCCAGGTATTCAGAGTGCCTCGAAGAGCCTAAGTGAGTGCCCCAGTATGAGCCGCTACGCCTCCCAGCACCTTCTAACTGGACCTTACCCAATCACCAACTGTCCCGGATAGGCAAGCTTCTTAACGCCAGGAAAGTTCATCAATCTACTACGGATTAATTGTTTTTAGATTTAGTGTGGCTAAATCAAGCTTATTACCCGTGTGGCATTAAACCGTGACAGAAACTCAAGTCCCTCATAAGCACAATCTCCCTCCATACCAGCAAGGATAACTTGGAAACTGACCTTTTAATGGCAGGTTTTCAGTCGGGTAGTCCATTTCGGTCGGTCGTCTAGTCGCAGGACCCTGTGATGGACGAAGACCCACGTGCGCGGTTGCTCAGCGGTGGTGATCCAATCCTCATCGTCGTCAGAGCGGGCCAGTGGACCGGGGTCTCGGCCCGTGTGGATCTAAAACTGACGGAGTCAAAGAAGAAGGTCCCGCTCACCGTGAAATGAGCTTAAGCTGCTTGGATTTGGCTTGCGTTGATCGTGTTGAAGAGTGAGTCCTCCTTCGACGCCGCGAAATAGTCGTGCGGGATGGAGCCGAGGCTGCTAAAAGGCAGCGTCCGTCGAATGCGCACTTCGCGCAACTAAAACGGTTCAATTGAGACGAAATGCATTAGAATAAACTAATACAACGCGAAATGCACGTCCACGAGGGGTCACCCCAAAAGAGAGCACCATGAACTGGATGCAAGCAGGCCTTAAATGGGAGCGGCTGCGGAAGAAAGCCCTTACGCGCACCAACCAGCGACGAGAAACACTATCACAGCTAAATAAAATGCACTACTTGGTCCTATATTGGCGCAAGCAACATTACATACTACTTTCAGAATGCTTTCGCAGCTAACGCTAAGCTAAGTGCCGGGAATCAGCACGAAATTCATCACGAAACCAGACTAAACAAAGAGAAAACGACGAAAACGCAAAAAAGACATCGCCAAAGTAGCTCGCTAGAGTTAGACAGTCTGTACGGCGGAAAGCGTACGGCAAAAAGCGCGCGAAAAATTCAGCACCGAATTTTAGGCCCGCACGCGGCGACATTCCTCTGAAATAAGCAATTGACAACACGCCACGACGCTAACCGCAAAGAAAGCCGCGAGCATTCAAATTTCGTGCGCGAGTTTAAAAAACACGCCGCAACGCTTCAGCGCGCGCGCGAAATTCTTCGCGCGTTTTGGCCTAAAATTCAGTTGGCCAGCGGTGGCGGTGGCGGGCGGTCGGTTGTCCGGCCGCTCGTCTTTCTCCAGGTAGGATTCTTTTTGTTTTATTTATCGTTATTCGTCGTTCTTATGTGTTTCTTTCTTGTTTGTGCTCGCGTTGCGCGTCTTTTCGCAGGGTCGAAGTGCAGCTTCGGCTCCTTCGCGACCATCAACGCCAACGCGGGGTGCGGGATGGGCCAGCGCCGTTTCCTGCAAGGCTCGGCGGGACCGGCGCCGCCTTCAACAAGACTCGGATCGACCGGCGCTCCTTGTCGCAATGCTCCAACGCGCCCGAAGACAACGAACGGGACCACTGGATGGCAAGTTGATCAGGTTTGTGTCAATTTTTTTCCCACGCTTATTTAGGCAATGCAGCCTCGGCCCATCCTCAACAACAAGCAGCGCGGACGCAGCGAATGCAGCGGCGTCCTTCCACCAAGGTTCCAAAGCGGCCGAAGGAGACGATTCGGAAGACGGGATGGCGCCCTGGCAAGGTTCGGGTCTATTCTATTCGCCATAAACTTTGTTTTAGGTCAGCGTTGCGTGCAGGCTCGGCCCCCTACGACCACTAGCATTGACGGACAAAGAGGATGAACCGGCGCCCCTTCCAACATGGCTCGGATTGACCGGCGCTCCCTCTACCGAGGCTCCAACGCGGCGGATGGTGACGAACTCGACCACCGGACGGCGCGCTGACAAGGTTTGGGCCTATGTACTGCCATACGCAGTGCTTTAGACCAAGCAGCTTCGGCTCCTCGACATAACGACCACGAGCGGACACAGGGGATCGGGCCGGCTTCGAAGAAGAAGACGACTGGAACCGAGATTATCTCAAATTCTTTTTTATTCGCAACACTTGCCTATTCTCGCCTGTCATTTTTCTCGCCTGTTCTATTATGTTTGTCATGGGTATTGCTTTGGGCAACGCCACGTGCAGCTTCGGCTCCTCCTCACCAACAAGCATCGCCGGTCGCAGCGAATGTGCCGACGCCCCGTCCAGCAAGGCTTTGATCGACCGGCGTCCTCTATATCAAGACTCCATGTGGTCAAAGACGACGAACGGGACCACTGGATGGCAAACAGACCAGGTTTGTGCCAATTTTTTTCTACGTTCACGCTTTAGGCAAGACAGCCTCGGCTCATCCTCAACAACGAGCATCAACGGACGCCGCGGATGCACCGGCGCCCCTCCACAAAGGCTCCAACGCGGCGGAAGGTGACGAACTGGACGACAGAAAGGCGCATTGACCAGGTTCGTGCCTAGTGTACACGCTACGCCTGCCTTTAGTTTCGTTTTTCGCGTGGCAGCTTCGGCTTCATCGCAATCGCATGCATCAATGGATGAAGACGGATCAACGTGCGCCCCTTTCTGCTGGCTTTTCCGCCAGCAAGGACGACGAGCAGGACAACCGGGTGGCACGCTCTCCAGGTTCGGGCCTACTCTGCTTGGTACTCACGCTGATTTAGATCACCATATCATGCAGCCTCGGCTCACCTTCGACAACAAGCATGGACGAACGAAGAGGATGCACTGGTGCCTCCTCCTGCAACGCTCCATCACTGTCGGAAACGACAAACTGAACGAGCGGACGGCATTTTTGTCAGGTTCGTGCTCATTTTGCCCGCCACGCTAACGCTTTAGATATGGCGATTCAAGCCAAGGGGCGTCCCAAGTTTTTCCGGATTGTAGTGGCGCCGTAGGTCGATGATCGTCCGTTCGCCCGATTTGTTTCTCTCGCTTTCCAGTCGCATTCGCTTACACAAAGCGGTCAAAACGGGTCAATGGGGGGTGATGTGAAGGCGCGTGTTTTTTTTTTGTAAACAATTTGACCTACAAAAGTAAACAAATGCGCGGCGAGGTTCATAGAAAGAGCCCCTTAGAGAGTTTCTAAACGTTTCCGCCGCCTAATTTCTTCGCCAATCGTCTCTACGCACTTCGTAGGACAGTCTGAGCTGAAAAAAGCGAGGTCGACATTTTTCTGAAAAATCCGAAGGGGGGGCATCATGGATTTTTCGCCGAAAATTGGTCTTCCTCAATCGCTCTCATTTCACCTCTATCTTGTAGCCGGCATCGAATACGTCCCATTGGTGGCTTCAGATCCAAGAAAAACCGCGTAGACGCTGAGAAATGGCGAAAAATAGAATTCCTCCACCCCCTTCTGGCGCCCAGTGGGCGCCAGAAATGTGTTGGGCGCGGCGTCCCGCCAGAGTGTTATCGGAGTGCCCCCCAACTTTGATAACATGGGTCGTTCCCAGGGACGCGCCGCGAGCTCGTTATCAGGGACGCGCCGCCGCGCCCAAACGCCGGTGGTCGGCGCGACGTCCCGCCAGAGTGTTATCAAAGTGCCCCCACACTTTCATACCAGGGGTCGTTTCTAAGGACGCGCCGCCAGCTCGTTATCAGGAGCGCCCCACAACTTCGATATCACTTTCTCGGGATGCACGAAAAAGGGAGTTCAGGTCGACCTGACCGTTCAATGCGGGGGGGGGGGGGTCGAGTTGTATTATCGGCTAGTCGTCATTGCAATAAAAAATTTTGGGCTTGACACACGGGTCACACTTTCAGAAAAGGCATCATCAACCACTAGAGCACTTTATTTGTTTCTTGTGTCTTGTTCGCTCTCTGCGTTTTGACATTCTCTCAGCTGTGCGAAGACGCGTTCAAGAGCAAACACCGGTCTTCTTCCATCGCTCCTCAGGACGCGTGGACCGACCCACATCTCTTCTTCTTCTTCATGGCGCATCAACGTTGGCGCCGCCCCGCCAGCCGAGCGGCTCGCCCACCTCCGCCCGGCGTGCTGGCCGCAAACACGTCCCATCTCGCTTTCCTTCACGGCCATCGTCTCACACCTGTTCATGTTGATGTGTTTGTGTCTCGATGTTTTTTGAAAGCTTCGCAAATCTTATGATTGGAAGAAGTATTGGATTGGGGAGAAAGTCCTGAGACACCCTCGGGAAAGGGCCTCAATCAAAGCTGTTTTCCATGATCTTCTGGCCTTACGTAGCCTGTATAGGGATCTCTTGCCTGGCGTGGTTGGGCGCCCTGAAGCTCTCAAAGAACGAAGAAAACGCACTTTTCGAAGACGACGGCACCGAAGGCGTAATTTGTTTAAAAATTCCCAGACGACTTCCGGACCGTCTAACTGGTGGAAAGTGATCGTATACGGATAGCT
>JAQIXL010002421.1:0-13180 GCA_034700245.1 Poikilolaimus oxycercus | reverse complement strand
AACCCAGAGTCATTGACTAAAATCTAGAAAAAATTTCTCATAAGCCCAAAACGACCTTAAAATTTTGGTCGAAAAACATACTTTTTAAGTTTTCTCGCCGTCCACTCAACCTTTCGGGGCGGGGTAGGGCACGTTTTGATCAGCGTCCAAAATGCTACAGGATGGTACCAAACTCAGGAGACGCAGAAAAAGTTTTGGATTTCAGTGGAATGGTACTTTGACCCTTAGGGAGAACGAGTGTTAACAGGTTCTGGTAACCAATGCTAACTTTGTTGTGACTGTCGTTGGCTTTCACATCTATCCAACTGTGACGACGAATAAGTGGCTCCTCTTCGTCCTCAGTAAAATCGGCTGGGAGTTCTGTCACATTTTCGACGGGTTTGCCTTTTTGTCTTATTATTGCGACCGTTCTTAAGAATTTCGATTGTGATGTTCAACAAAGAGCTTCGAATCACACTACTACGTTGGGCGACTTTAGGGCTCGTCGATGGCAAGCTAACATTCCCCTCAAGTGCTCGACGTACTGGCATTGTGAATGTGATGGCTTCTCCATAAAAGGCATCCTGGCCGTTGACATTGGGGCGTTCAGACAGGAGGGATGAATGACGGGTGTGTCAGCATGCAAAAAGCGTTTGAGAAAGAGCGCGTCAAAAGTGGGTGCAAAGTGGATGCGCGTCCCTTCTCTCCCTTCTCTCACTGGGAGTCGCCTTCGATGAGCCGGGACACGCGACCCCGGCGAAGTCTCACTCGTTTATCTATGCCTTCTTCTTGTCACCCCCTTCTCAACGACAGCCTGATCTGGTTTGCAAGCGCGCCAAAGCAACCTGCTCAACGCTCTGTCTATTGTTTGACTTTAGGCTCGGACAGACTCTTGGCACTGAGAATTTATTGTACATACGAATAAACAACAGGTGTAGTTCAGCACGTTGTGAGCACGCTAAAAGATCGCCTACGTGGCGGCGCAGCGAACTTGTGTGACGGCATCGCCGTCAAACGTCCACTGACCCGCGTTATTGCACGTGAATTGGACCGTAGTGTCCGCATTAGTAGGCGCCGTGTAGGTTTGACCATCTTCACCAGCCTAAAATCGCCATATTTGGACTTTCAAAACGTGGAACTCGCATCGATTGTCGTCTGCCCGGTGCCGCCATTTTGTGTGCACGTAAGAGTGATCACACTGCAGCCGCCAACAGTGGATATATCGCCCATCGCTGGAGTGAAGGCTTTCGCGCCAGCACCGGTGTCAAGAAACGTAAGATCCGACGCCTGACACTTGGTGCATGCTGAATTGCAGAGGTTTATTGAGCAAGCTCGTTGAACTCACAGCCTCCTCCGCCTCCTGCGGTCGTCGTCGCACCGGCCGTAGTCGTGGCTGCAGTTGTAGTGCCGGCAGTCGTGGTTGTTGCTGCCGCTGGAGTTGTCGCAGCTGCGGTCGTGCCTGCTGCAGGTGTCGTGGAAGGAGTGATTCCGCCTCCTGTTGCCGCACAGGACCACACAAGAGTAACACAGCAAGAGTTAATGAAAACAATCAGAGTGCCTCGACTGGCAGAAGGCATGACTCCTCTCTCTTTAAACAGAGTGAGACACGCGACTTGCGGATAACGGCGATCTGCTTATAACGCGCGGGGGCGACGAAGCCTCTTCGTTTTTCTCACACCCGCACCCAGCTCGGAATCCGGTTGAAAGCCGGGTTCACCTCGTCCACACATAGGGCTCGTCTCGGGGTCGCATGGGTAAGAAAAAGTGTCAGAATTGTTGTCGTCTCTTTCTCTTTTTTTTTGTCACAACACTCTTGTTTCGTTCTTTGCAACGGTCTAAAGCCGTGATTGGATTTTCGATCAGAGTTTGAAACGTTTGAACTCCAGAAACCAGCGTTAAAAGCATTCCGGTCAGGAGTTAGTCAGTTTAAAGAAACTTTTAATCAAATTTCATCGAGGTTCACATTGTGCCAGAAATAGAGCCCGAGTCCGTTGATGCCGAAGCAACAAATTAAAAAAAGTGAAAGAAAAACGATCAGTAAAACCCTGCAAACTTTTCACTTCAAGAAACACCTACCGTTCAACGACAGCCGCAAGCCAATCGAACTCGTATTCGGCTATTGTCCGAGTCGATTGTGGTAACAACGCTTGGGGACCCCTATTCGGCGAAGGCATTCGATATGTTTCAATCGCTAAAAACTTTTTATATTCTTTGGGAAGTCACTTTGATCCTGTTGAATAACGACGCGTTGATTGTTGGCTGAGCGAGTCGAAGAAGTGCGCCGAAGACTCGTCACACAGCTCGGAGGGACATTCGAGAAGTCGTAAGTCTGTGTAAGACTCTCAGCCATGAGGAACCGGGAAGTAAACCTTCACATTTGTCGGTCTGCCATGGTTGAAAGCAGCTGAAACAACTAGGCTGCAAGTTATTTGGCAAACCCAGTGTTGAGTTGGAGGACGACTTCGAACCATTATACAAGTTTGCTAGTTTTCGTTTCACTTTCTGGAAACAAAAAGAAACCAAGCATCAAGCAACGAACAAATACCTCGTTCTTCGCATTGTTGAGGACGCGTCGCATTGCTGGAGGCATTGAAACGCCGAGAACAACCGCGAGTTGATCGGCCAAACGACGGAGTTGTCGTGGCGCACGCTCCCCGTGTGCACCGCATTTCTACATGCATACAATTGAATAAGCACTGAGGCAACAAGCCTGAATGTGGATGACGATTTGTGTCATGAGTATCGCGAATGAAATTAGGAGAATCATGCTCAAGTAAAAATAGCCTAAAGCTTGTGTTTGAGTTCGTCTGTTTAGCTCGCCTATCAGTGGAATGAAACTTGAAGTGCTTGGCATCTAGAAACAAGTTTTTTTGAGGCGGATAAACCATCCAACCTTGTCGGAAACCATAAAAACAAGAATCGACATCGAAAGAAGGGTTGTAATTCCAAGCGTGATCTTTTCGTCACGAATCTCGCTCATGGAAGATGTGCTGAAAAACGTTTGAGACTTGACCTGAAGCTTAGTTCATCCAACCTGAAGAACCCAATTAGCGAGATGAAGGTGATTAATGAAGTGGGCACAACGAGATTCACTACCCAGTAAAGCGGCTTTCGCTCGATGAAGATGTGAAACTCGAGAAGCGTGTATCTGTTGTTGCAGCAGTTAAACTTCACTTCTTCTCGCGAGGCTGAAATGTAAACTGCTCTGAGCTTTTTCCTTTGTAATTTACCTCTTGTGCCTATGACCAGCCACTCGCCGTTGTCGATAACGTTTTTGGTTCCAATCGCCTCGCCATCCTCTAAGGAGACGATGTAGTCGATATTTGTGTTGTCGTAAGTCCAACTACCAAACACCAATTTGCAGTGCTAAAATGGGAGAAATTGACAAAATTAGAGGTTCACCTGAATGTCGAATGGAAAGAATCGCAGGTTCAGCGTGCAAGAGAATCGATGGATACTCGGGTATAACATCTCGACGGTGGCTGAGAGCGAATTTGTAGTGATTTTGACGTTGCCTAGACGTCGCGTGTCTTCGTCGCTCATCGTTAATCTGGAACGTTGTTTCATTAGTCTTCACCTTATTGTTAGTTTCAAGCTAGAACAGAAATTTTGGACATGACCGACTTGCTGAAAACGCTTACGTGTTGTAAAGCATTGTGTCAGGGATCCAGATCGAGTCAGCCGGCATTATGAGCTCGTTAATCCCCTCGAAGTCGCTCGCCTTCCAGCCGAGAAGGCCATCGTTCCATCTCTGAATGCAATTTCCGTCTTGAAAGGAAACAATACAAGCGTACCTCGATCACCCAGGTGTTTAGGGTGATCTGTTGATGGGGCTCATTCTGAAATGAATTCATTCAGCATACCGAGCTCGCTTCATTTTTTGTACATTTTCACACACCACTTCGATGATTTGGTAGAGTTCAATGGAGAAGGCGACTACGATGCTTGTGTTCGGCGAACGTCGCGGGATCAGCTTCTGGTTGTAACCGCGCATCAGCGATTCGTAGAGGCGGTAATGGCTGGGAGAATCAAAAAAGAACGGAAAATAAATGAGTTAATATCGCCTACATATTACATCATTGAGACTTGGCGCCACGAGAAGTAGATGAAGAACACTAGAAAAGAGCATGTGGAGAATCTGCAGAGAAAATTGCCCTAAAAAGCAACTCGTAAATTCACGGCGAACCCCCTCTAGAAGTAATCCCGGGACTTTAAAACGCACAAAAGAGTAGCATGAGAGCGGATTCCCCCCCCCCCCCCCAGACTCCCCCTGAGACTCCAGGTTAGCGTACATTCGAGGTCAATCGACGTCAGAAGCAAGAAAGAGCATTTTTTAGTGGAATCGTTCCAAATACTTTAAATTTGGCGGGCCGAGGCTCATGTGCAAATTGAATTATTCGCAAAAAATCCAAACCCTCTTTATGGAACGAAGCCAATTATATACGGGCCTTCGTGTGTACTGGCTTATTCAGGCGGCAAGATGACTGAGCTGTCCTAATAGAGGAAAAACATGGAAAAAACCAAAAATCGGCAAGCAGCCGACAAATGAGCGACGCACTTCCCTGACAATTGATAAAGCGGCCGCTCTCTCATTGAGACAAATGTCTCAGGAAGCAGACTCCAACAAATCCTATTGGGAAAAACAACTGAAAGAGAAGGGCCGCCAAATCTCCCAAGGACTCGCCGACAAACCCAAGTTCCTCTGAAGTGGAGTGCTAAGGAAACGTTATGCGTTTTTCGAAGGGCGAAAGCAGTTGGCCAGCACTCTTGCTGAAAAAAGATCCGCGCTTCGTGGCGGTGTCGTTTGGCCCCTCGTTGTGAGTCCAAGGTGTAAGCTAGCCAAGGGCGATTCGAAGATACAGCGCCTGTCTCGACTTTGCGACAGCTCACGTTTTGAGGTCCCACAATGAGATGAGAGCCGAGAGTGTCGCTCCCAAGGAAACAAGCACGCAATCGACACTCCAGTTTCTCTCAGCTGAGTCAGATGAACGCGCTTGTAGTGGAAGTTTGGTAACCTACGAGGAAAGTCATCTCAAGCTTCAAGGTTCACGTACGTTGCCATGTCGTTGATCTTTCTCTTACAAAGAGAATCCTCTCTATTGATAGAGCAAAAAGTGTTATTTGAAGAAGGGACTTATTGTCATTGGTGTGCTTTTTTCCCCGAGCTTTGTATTGTACATAGCCTAGAAGGGCTGACATGGTGTCACGTACTCAAATCAAGTGTTCTTCGAGACCAACACGTTCTCGGATGAAACGTCAAGCAGGTCAGAGGTTCCACATCATCAAGAAGCCATCATCATCTCGCCCCCCCCCCCATTATCGTGTGAGAAACGAGAGCGTCGTCGTACTGTGAAGCATCGACTCATTGCTACTCCACAGCTACGATACTCCATTTTCTCCCAGCTGAATAGGAGAAGGCAACACAATTTCTGACGCTACTCCCGGACAGAATCTAGAACACGAGTGGCGACTCCCTGCACTTAGCCTCTCCACAAGAGTCTCTATTTTCTCAATTATTGACGTCACAAATGACGCTTTGTCGGAAGTTCGTTCGCTGACGCGAGGCTATACGTCGTGTTTTCACCGAGCGACTTGTGCGGGGGTTAAAATCGTCACGAGACATCGTGCTTTACAGATTGATGAGCATGCCAATCGAGATATTTCTTCATAGCAACGACTTCTGTGTTGGCTCGATCTCTCTTGTCTTGAATCTAGCCCTTCTAGTTGCAATCATCGGACACTCAAAATCTGGATACGGCACTTATCGCTTTGTTTTGATCTCGCTTATTCCTTAGTGGTGATGGCAATCCAAATGGTATGTGTCCTCTAAAGAGCTCTGACGAGCAGGCTTACGTGATCAACGACAACAACAAGCTTCTTGTTGTTAGTGGACCCGTGAGATACCTGGGAACAACTACAACTAGTGTCTTCCTTCATGTGTCTTTTTTCCTCGAGTATTTGAAGCACGATTCTAGATCTACAGCGACATGACAGTTATGACTTACCTGGTCGTTCCGTCGATATATGTCTACCGATACTTGGTGATAACAAGGTTGGTCTCTTCTTCGCATTGGTCGAAAAGAAGAACTTCAGAAAGTTCCCGGTCTACAAACATAAATTCTTATCTCTGCTAGTATTCGCTGGCGCCTTAATATGTGTTGTTCCAGCGGGAATATTCCTGGTCTTGCTGATTCCCTCCAGTACTCATGGTACCTTCTGTAATATGAAGACTTAAGATGAAGCTTCTCAAGATTTGACTAAATACGTCGACGCTGTTTTTGGTTCCGAAGATCATCAAGTGCTCATTGGTGGCCATTTCTTTGTAAGACATTTTTGAAACCAAAACGCTTTTTTTCAGAACAATTCCCGAATGTGGATTCTGCTTCTTATAGTTAGTGTTGAGATTTTCATCGCCTACGTCAAGGCGTTCTTTTGTGCCCGGGCGATCGTTCGACACCTGAATCTTCAAAAAGTTCACATGCTCCCAAAGTTTCGTGACATGCAACGAAACCTTTCGCGGATTCTTTTCATACAGGCAGATGATTTCATGCAAATTTTACACGCTTTTAGATTTTTGGCCCGTTCTGTTGCTGCGCCATCCCTATAGTTATTGTTGTTGCGAACATTGTTCGAGGTTCGTGAGGGTTCAATATCTCACGCACTGGCGCTTTTTAAGGATCTGACATGGGTCCTACGTCCGTTCTGCTCGCTGCGTCGTTCACGTGGGTACCGCCGATTAACGCACTGGTGTCTTTCTATTTCTTGAAGCCCTACAGGCAGTGGATTGCTTTTAAGCTACGACCAAAGGAGGCAAAAATATACCTCTCAACGACGCTCCGCACCGTCTGGCATTTCTAGAAGACGGGATGGATAAAAACAGATACAATATTATTGTCCGTTTGTCCTTTCGTCTCTTGGGCCACCGAAATCTTTCTCAAACCGACGACTGCTCCCACAGCCAGCGGTCATGCAATGAGCACTGCGTCTTCCTTTCTGGCTCTTTTCTCATTGATGCAATTGTGAACAGTTTGAGAACTGTGTGGCTGTGCACCAGATCAACGTTTTTCATTCCACGCTGTGATATTTCTCAAAGACAAACATGCAGTTACATGCATAAGTCAGTCCATCGTGTGTTTGCCAAAGCTTCATTTCTGACATGCGTTACATACATCATTTGTCTTTATTAGTGAAGTTTATTTGCACGTGGAAAGAAGACATTTTATAAAAGGCCATAAGATGTGTCACACGTACATAACTACTGGTGGCTTATTGTCAGACTGATTCCGCGAGGTTCGCAAAGTACCAATAGTAGACGCCGACCGCATTGATGCCCAGCACCATGACAACAAAGAGGAGAACGAAGCCGATGAGAAATGACCTGAAAGCTTTATTGAAAAAAAAGCCGAATTGCCTTTCGATGACGGCAGCAAGCCAGTCGTATTCATATTCAGCAATGGTCCGTACAGCTGGGGGAGTGGCGCTCGGAGGCGTCGCGGGACCAGGACGACGCGGTTGAACCCGAAACGTCTCCACTTCTGAAAGCAACCGATTCCCTCCTCATGACAGTGATTCGATGAAGTTTCGTACTTTGTTGCTCATGTACAACGACTCGCTGAGTGTCGCTCATGATTGAGGATCTTCGTCGAGTGCTCGTCACGCTACATGGTGAGGCCATGGAGAAATCGTTGACCTAAAAAATGCGACTAATGACTCTGGCAAATGCTGACCATCCAATCCTTCGGCTCCGCGTGGTTCTGGTTGACCAGCGTGGCGACATCCACAGCTGAAAGATGAATATCAAAACGACCGTCACACCCGGATTGTTGATGAGACCGTTGAAGTGCTTGTGGATGTGCGGTGACGTCGAATGCAGGCGAACGTTGTGTCGACGTAGATGATCCTGCTTTTCGACCTGGAAACCATTGCCTTTCTCATGATGTTTCTTTCATCGTGACAAATGTCAGATAGAATTTGTCGTGACACTGATTCTTTTGGAGCCGTTCGCAACTTGTTTGTCTCTAAGGAAAGGCGCGCACCTCGGCTTTGGCGTCGTAATAGGCGCGGAGCATCGCCGGCGGCATTCGCAGCCCGACAATCCAGCCCCATTTGTGTGCCAGCCGCATCGTGCTCGGCTTCGGAGGTGCGCCGTGAACACTCTTCTTCTGAAATCTCTCCTTTGCTGTAAAATAAAACACTTGCCTGAACGTAAATAACAACTTGAGCAGCGAGTGTAGCAAAAGAAATGAGCATAATCATACACGAATAAAACCAGCCTAAGGGTATCTAAAAGTGATGAAGAAAGAGAAACCTATGAGAGGGACGAAGCTTGAAGTACTGGGCATCTAAAAGAATTTTTTCAAGCGATATCTTTACCTTGTCTGAAACCATGAAGATAAGAATGGACATGGAAAGGAGAGTCGTGATGCCAAGAGTTATTTTCTCTTCCCGAATGTCGTTTATCGAGGACGTGCTAAACTTGGCATCCCTCCTCTCTTCAAACAAACCTAAAGAATCCCACGATGGAAATGAAGGTAATCAAGGAGGTCGGCCCGATTAGGTTGACAACCCAGTAAAGAGGCTTCCTCTTCATCCAGATGTGATAGTAGAGAAGAGTGTAGTTGTTCGGACAACAGTTGAACTTTTCCGCTCTCCCGAAGGCTAAACTAAGATCGTTAATCCTTGAGTCGAAAAGAAGCTACCGCTTGTCCCCAGTATTGACCACTCTCCGTTCTGAATCGCATTTGACGTTCCAATTGCCTCGCCGTCTTCAAATTCTACCGAGTAGTTCAGTTTCGTGTTATCGAAGGTCCAGCTGCCAAAGGTCATTTTGCAGTGCTGAAATCAGTTTCAAAAGAGTTTCAGTTTTTAAAGCACCTGCACATCGAAAGGGAAGAAGCGAAGATCGAGAACGCATGAAAAACGATAGATGGTCGGGTAGAGCAACTCGACGCGACTGGAACGACCATTTGTCGTCAGCTTCGCATTGCCGAGACGCCGCGTGTCCGCGTCGTCCATTACCAGCCTGCAATTTGGTCTTGTCTCGTCGGACTCTCCAAGGGTGCTCGTTTCTTCCAAATGACCACTTTCTCTTTCCAACATTCTTCTCGACAACTGAACGAACACCTTTATGCTTACGTGTTGTATAGCATTGTGTCGGGGATCCAAACGGAGTCGGCCGGGATTAGAAGCTCGGTAATGCCTTCAAAGTCCTCAGGTCGCCAGCCGAGCAGTTCATCGTCCCATTTCTCGACCACCCAAGTGTTTAGCGCAAGCTGTTGATGCGGCTCATTCTCAAAGAGCTTCTCTCAGTCTCATTCTCACACTTACGACTTCAATGATTTGGTAGAGGTCGAGTGAGAAAGCCACCTGGATGCTGACGTTCGCCTGCTTTCTCGGAATCAGCTTCGGGCTGTAGCGCCTCATCAATGCGTTGTATAGACGGTAATGTGGTGGATCTTCTTCTTCTACAAAATGTTTTCCTAAAATCGTCTCTCTTACCTGCCAAACCTTGACCTGACGCAAAGTCAAACAATCTCAATATCGTCATCATCCACATGAAGTTCATTGAAACTAACTGAAAGTAGGAAATAGAAACAAAGGGTGAAGGAAGCGTTGGAATACGAAAGTTAAGGAAAGGGGTGAACTCTAGCTTGTGACAGATGGATCTTTGGGAGTTTCTTTCCTGACGGCCAATGTGGGCTGTCTGCCTCGGCTCTTTCTCAAGGGGTTCTTCGTCCTTGCGTTGGCGGCGCCGGCCACCGCCGCCTCGTCGCTTCTCTCCCTCGAAACGCTCCGCCCTTCTTAGTGTGACAAATCGATGCACTCAACCGCGAATAATCCCCTAGGAAGTGCCGTTCATCCACTCGGTTTCTTTCTTCTCGTTTCGGTCCGGCAAAAGCAAATCGGGACAAGAGTTGTTATTTAGGGGAGAAAGCCTGGCTTCTTGGTACATGGCGCAACAATTTACACAAAAACAATGCTGACGAACGAACGTTTTGTTTCTTTGGAGGCGGACTTTATAAAGGTCGAGCATTTGGATATTTCTAGAAGTAAGAGAAGCAATAGGAACTAGAAAGAACCATTGTCGTCAACGGCGAGGAAGTCCATTCCTCAAGGGAGTGTCGCCCGGCACTTGACACGCCTTGAGTCATTTGTTTCGGACGCGACAGGCGATCTCCGTTCGTATGTATGCACGAGGAAGAAGGTCGACGCCCAATATTTTAGCAAGAAAAATAAAGTCTTCAAGAGCTGAAAGATAAAGGTGCCTGTACCAGAGTGACCCATTAGCACGATTCCGCCGTTTGTGACTGTCGACAACGTCGGAGGTGCTAGGAATGTGTGCACGTGGCCGAGTGGTTAAGGCGTTGGACTGCTAATCCAATTCCCTCTGGGAGCGAAGGTTCGAATCCTTCCGTGCACGAATATTTTTTCCGAACTCGCGAGGCTTTTAAATTTACTTTTTGAACTTTTTCTGCGTCGCCGAGATCCTTCGAAGGTTTATGACGCCATAAATATACAGCCATTTCTTCGCGCTTTTAGCACTAGTGAATTTTCTAGGAGCAGACACTTTTCACATACAACTCTGATCGGCCGGCACAATCAGTCGATTGTGGCCACATGCCAGAAATATAGGCCGATTGCATTGATTCCCAAGCACATGAAGAAGAACAAAAAGCTGAAAGAGAGCAGAAAAATTCTGAAAACCTTGCGCTTTTTTCCGGAGGCAAACCTTTCGATGACGGCTGCCAGCCAGTCGTACTCGTATTCGGCTATGCTTCTCGTTGAAGCTGGCGGTGCATAGAACGGATTGAACGAATCACTCGGCTTTCGTCCTGAGGAACTAAGGAGCGGCGACGGAACTCGCAAAGAGTTGCCTGGCAAAGAGCCATTGTCATGGTCGAAGCAGTTCCAACCTATGCCGAGTTGCTGCAGCGGCGCCATAAGTTGCTGCGGATCGAATACGGCCGATGAAGAGCGCCGAATGCTAGCAAAACTTCGTCGTGGCGGTGCTGGCAAGTCGAAGGCCGAAACCTGGACGACGTCTGTGGTGCCGTTGCGACTTCTCTCGGCGGTCGGTGAGGGAACCAAAACGCTGTGTTTACGCTTTGTTTTGCCAGACTTTGGTGGCAGTAGACCAGCCAACAACATGTTGCAACTTTCTTGCAAACCTTTTTCAAACTTACCAGTGGCTTTTGCGAAGCGCGTCGCTGCGTCGATGCACACATTGAACGCTTGCGATTTGGACCGCATCTGGCGTGTCTCGGCTTTCCGCTGGCGTTCCTCCTGCAGGAACTAGAATTTTCCCCCAGCAAAAAAAACCTCGTCCTTCAACTCGTAGGCTCGTTGCATAGCTGGCGGAAGGTGAAGTCCGACGAAAGAGCCCCATTTCCTCGCGAAGTTCATCGTTCTCGCTAGTGGTGGCTTTCCATGGATGCTCTTCTTCTAGACACAAATGCTTCCTTCTCGTGGGCGCCGATGTCGAACCTGGAGATAAATAACGACTTGCGCGGCGAGCGTGCCGAACGAGATGAGCATGATCATGCACGAGTAGAACCAGCCTGGAAAAGTGGAAAGTGGCCCCTTTCGAGGAAAATGCATCATCACCGACCAATTAACGGGACGAAACTCGACGTGCTCGGCATCTGGAAAACGAGGCGTAATTTTCTTTTTTCTTCGATAAAATTTTGAACAAAGGCATTGCGAGCGTGATATTTTCAAGTATGAATCAGACCTTGTCGGAAACCATGAAGATGAGAATGGACATCGAGAGTAGCGTCGTTATGCCCAAAGTGATCTTCTCCTCGCGAATGTCGTTGATTGAGGAAGTGCTGAAAAGATTCTTTTCTAGATTCAATCCACCTGAAGAAGCCAATGATTGAAATAATGGTGATGAGAGAAGTTGGCGCTATAAGATTGACAATCCAATAAAGAGGCTTGCGCCGAAGGTAAAGATGGAACTCCAGCAGAGTATAATTGTTCGCACAGCATGCGAACTTTTTCTCAAGGCGAAACGCTGAATTTGATTTTTCATTTGATGGCTCATTTCTTCACCTTTAGTGCCGAGCACCGTCCATTCGCCGTTTTCATTGATGTTACTCGTTCCCATGGCATTGTAGTTCTTGTAGATTTCATAGTCGATGTTTGTATTATCGTAGGTCCAACTGCCGATGATAAGTTTACAGTGCTAAACGAATAGGTTCTCGACGAAAAAATAAGAACAACGAACCTGGACATCAAAGGGAAAGAACCGCAAGTCGAGATTGCATGAGAAGCGATAAATCGTAGGATAAAGCAACTCAACATAGCCCATTCCTTGATCAGCCGTGATCTTGGCGTTGAGAAGCCGTCGCGGGTCGCTGTCCTCCATCACCAGACTAGAGACACTTCTCTACCTCCATAAAAGAGTTACTCTTACGTGTTGTAGAGCATCGTGTCCGGTACCCAAATCGAGTCCGCCTGCACCGAGAGTTCGGTGATGTTGTCGAAGTACTCGGGCTTCCAGCCTAGCAGGCGATCCTTCCAGCGCTTCACTCGTATGAAAAAAACTGCCATGAATTTCCTTACCTCTACAACCCATGTGTTGAGCGCCAATTGCTGAGTGGGTTCGTTCTAAATGTCTCAATCTCAAAAAAAACCTTGAAAACTCACAACTTCAATAATTTGATAAAGCTCGATACTAAACCAAACAGTAATCGGCGATCGACTATCACGCCTCGGAATGAGTTGACGCTTGTAGTTGTTCATAAGTTGATCGTGAAGCTTGTAGTGGGTGGGGATTTCATCCACGCCTTCAATATCAAATTACCAAATTTAAAAGATGAACCAAAAAGTAACCTGAGACTATGTGATACAGCTCGGCCAAGACGAGAAGAGCGACGATCATTAGGGAAAATGCCCTGAATGCCGTTATTTTTTCCTACCAAAGAAATGCAGACGAAAAGCGTTCGCGCACGAAAAGCGCTCGATTATGCGGGAAAGAGGGGCGTTGGTTGATGGGAAACTCCACAGAGCTTGGAGGAGGAGGACATCTCCGCTGCATACGCGAGCTCAATAGCAGGGCAAGGATGCGCGCGAGAAGGACGTAAGAGGCATTGTACGAGAGAATCGCGAATGTGCCAAAGACCCTTGGCACATGCAATTTTTGACTTTTTGAGCTGAGTATGAGGTCTAGAGCAACTTTTTGCGTAGATCACGATGGTGA
>JAQIXL010002420.1:0-13184 GCA_034700245.1 Poikilolaimus oxycercus | reverse complement strand
GTTTTGGACCCTTTTTAGTCGTTTCCGACCATGGGTGTAGAAGAGTTTTTTGTTCAGCTCGACGAGCTCTATCGAATGGTGCAAGAAAATCAGGGACGATTTTTTCCCCGGATAGGTCCTTTAAGCACGGAGACCTCGTCTCTTTCGGCCTCGAGGAACAGCGGCCAGTCTCTCGAATAGCCGACATGTTTGTGTGGAAGCGGAAGAGTCGGCGAAAAATGACCCGCGCCTCAATTTTTGCCGACGCGTTGTGGTGTCGTAAGATTAACTGCTTTGTTGAAGCTCACGTCTCCTGTTGAAATGCCAGATGTAGGCGTTGACGGCCTTTTTTTGTCAAACTTTGTCAAAATCGGAGACGTTCTAGTCGACAGAGGCAAGAAAAGGCGCATTTTGGAAACCATTGAAGCGTTCAACATTCGCTAATCGTCTTACGAGCCGCCCACTGACAGTCGGCGCCGCCGTCGCGCTCCTCAAATAAGAGCAAGAAGACAGAGGTACAGAAATTTTGAGCACAGAGATCGTTCAAATGCGAGGGCGTGCGCCAGAGACGCACAGGGCTGATGGTCGCGGACGCGCGCGCAAGGCCACAGAGCATGCGAGTTTCAAGAGAAGCGCCTCCCTGAGCCCTGACAGCTGCTTTTCCTTCCCTCGGGGCAGACCGATGAAAAAAGATGCCCTCCTACACTTCACTCACTCGCGCGGTGGCATCCTTGACGTCCTTTGTGCGTACACGCGAACCAATGACCTCATACTTTCGCGTTTTCTGCAAATCTCTGCTGAATTTCAATGAGAGTTGGACGCTTCTGTGTGAAGAGGAACATTTGAAATACTGTAATAACGAATCCATCACGTAGACAAATCTGAATAAAACAAAAGTGCAACATCAACCAATCCAAGATATCAGCAGATCTACTAAGAAGTTCGCCCACGAAGACCATAATTTATCAGAAGAGGTCGTCTGGTTGACGAGGACGGAGGTGGTTTTATGGCTGCCACCGAGACGTCGATGACTCTCTCACGTCAATCCTCAGAAGCGGAAGGCCCAAGGTAAACTTTGAGGAAACTTGACCTCGCCTGACTAAATTCTTGCCTCCGGGGGACTGCTGAGAGAGCAATGGAGAAGAAGGTGAAAGAACCCTGCAGCAGGCACAAAGATCCTTCGCGAGTCTGGAAAAGAAGCGCCCAGATATTAGTTATGCGCAACGTCGGCCGAGGCTTTGTTGGCCACTAAAAGAGGCGAGAAAGCAAGACTAACTGGGAAGCGGAAGCTCATTGGGGAGGGAAGCTGTTCCCAAACAGCGAATTCTAATTTCGCTGGCTCATTTTGGGGAGAGAACCAATAGACTCCGACCCGATTTTCAAGAGTGAAGCAGCTTTCTGACAGTGGCAGAGATCGGATTGGGGACTAAAAAATTGCCGAAGAAAAGACACAAAACCATGGCGTCAACTGCTCCCTTGGCGGCACTCGTCTTCGCGGCCGCCGCCGCCACCACCGACAACTGAGCCCCGCCACCAGCGTCACAAAGCCCCTCGGGGACTCTTCCGGCTCCATCGAAATGCATCACCTCTGACACGCTCCTCGGCATTTATCAGTCATTGCATCTTTTTGCTTCTGAAAGAAAAAATGAAAGCGAAGAATTTTCGACTGTTCTTGGGGAAGACGAGCCATTGAACGAAACAATGATATTCTTCTTCTGTTGTCAAAGCTCGCTGATTGTAATGTCCACATTCACAATGCCGAGTGGATTCACTCAGGGTGCGAATACGATAAATAGAATAAGTTCCGATTTCGGATAGCTTCAATGTTCGATGTCGAAGGTTGTGTTCAAGTTTCAAGAAGACAAACGCTGCAAGCTGCTGTCAAGCAACGCCTCGTCAAGGTCCATTGGCGCGCCTTACAACGACCTAAAATGCCTTGCTCGGCTGCAGCGTTGTGTCAAGTGGAAGGTGGAAAAAGAGGTGAGAGAGTCAAGTCGGTCGACGACAGACCGTGGTCTTTCCTTGACAAAAGTCGTCGTGAATACCGGAATTCGTGTGCCTTGTGTTGTACGCCTGCGCGGCTTTCGTGTCCTTTCTAGAAATGTGAGGGACTTTTGCACTTCTTCCTCCTTCTTTCAATGGCCATGATGCAACTTCTCTGAAGAAAAAGAAAAGAAAGCGTTGAAACACGCGGTGATGTGAGAATAGCCGAAAGGCAGGTCATCATTATTTCAGGTTTGACGAACAGCTTCAAAGCAAAAACTTTTAAGGTGAAGAACTCATAAAATTTTGCAAATTGCGGCACAAGGCACTGCAGCGGAACATTGGCTAAATGAATCGCGCGAACTGCATCGTTAATTGTATTTTATCCCTTTTAAAAAGATCTTGACCGTTCATAACTACTTCGCAGAAAAATACAAAGATCACTATCACGAACGTCTTCGTTCCCTCTCTCTCTCGTCTTGCACCTAAAGAACCCTTTGCAGAGAAACCATTTCAGCGGAACACCGGCTAACGGGTCCCGGCAGTGGACGGCGCGCAGACGTGACGGCTTCCTTCCTCTTCTTTCAGACAATATAGGGAACACACGTGATTAAACCCCTAGTTCAGGAGAATGGCCGGCGACAAGGCTCTCTAGCTCGATCTACGCATTTTTATGGTGTCCTTTTCAATGATTTCTCAGAAGAGTGCCTGAAAGGCTGTTGATAGAGCATGAACGACTCGTCAGTGGAAGGCCTGGGCCAGCACTTCGCGTGTCGGAAGCTACAAATATACGCAAGGCGATAGCCGCTTCACCATTTCCTGCCCCCGCGTTGCGTCAAAACATCTTTTATCCTAGGTCAAGTGACAGTTGTGAGTAAGGAAGGAAATTAAGAAGTACACTTCCGATCAGTCCTGGAACAGCATTCCATCACTCGAAGCCTGTTGATACGCCTCATTGTACCTGCAGCTGAGACTGACGAGCTACAGAGTAGTGGACGAAACCGAAGGCGTCCTCATTCGGAGCGCCAGTTCCTGTCGCGAAATGTGCGCGTTCTTCTCTTGTCATAGAAGAACAGTAACGCAGCCAGACGAGGCGAGCCACGACAAGAACAAGCAGGAAGACGAAGGCGATGCCAATGTAGCCGAAGGCAGTAGGCAAAGAAGTCGCCGTTGAACCGTCGACTGCATACGGCACGAACATTGCAAAGCACTAACAAGACCGGTGAGAAAGAAGTCAGTGGCTTTGCTGATTTTCTGTGAGCACGAATTCCTGTATCCCTATCCAACAGCAAGGTAAGTGATATCGGACATGCAAACCTGTTCCTTCAAGTCTCTCATGTTCGTTTTTGCTTTCCAACTCTAAGAGAATGAATATCAAAGGAAAATAATCTGCGTGACATTCTGTAGGTTTGCGTGAAAACCGAATCTCGGAAAACATCTCAGAAAGAGAGGCGAGTGACTCGCCGTTCCATATCACGAGAATACACAGCAACTCGACGAAGCTTCTAGGTGCCGACCTTTTCCAGAGTCTTTCCCTGAACCACATGCTCGCATCTATCTTTTGGCTGAATCTTCGAAATCAATATGCCTTCGTGGATTTCACGAGGCCAAAAACCGCTCGTAGTTCTCTCGTCAATCGTGGGATTGAATTAATATCACAACGTTGTCGTCGCGTGTAGGAGACTAGAATATTCCCGGAGAGTGCATATCGCTCCTTGTTATTGCTCTCTGTCTCTCTTCGACGAACGCACATCTTGCTCATCGCCCATGCGATTTTGGGTGTCGCGCGAGGCTTCGCCGTCGCCACTGCTGTCCCGAGAGAAATAACGGCGATCTCCTCGCGGATTGAGGCAATTGGACGTCTGCCTTGTGCTAAGGATGTGTGCTATGTTTTCCGGTCAATGCCTCCGCTTCCTCCTTCCTCGACTGGCCGTATTGTTCTCTCGATATGATGGCCTTTCGAGCTCTCCTCCTCCAACGCCTCGATAGGGACGCATAAATTCTTCCGTGGAAATGACGGTGTGTTGTGTGTGTGAATGGGCATCCGGGGACGATTAGGGCTCTCTCTCGCCTCCTCCTCCTCCTTTGCTCAAGAGGCGAAACGATAGACGTGTCTCTCCATTTCCGGACACCGAGGTGGGCACACAAGCACTTCGTCTAAGCACCCAAACTCTAGTCCCCCCGCTCTCTCCCACCTCTTTTGTTTCACCAGACCCTTCTTATGCTTCCTGTTTCCCTTGAACGGGGGCTTGAGTGCCCTTGGTCGGTTGCGGAACTCGCCACTTGAACTGAGTCATGGACCCCTTGACCACTCTAGCACGTATAGTTCCGGATCCTTCTTGCAAAAGGCCAACGTTGAGATTTCTTGGAAGCGACCCGAAATTGAATGAAATTGCGTCCGCCTCGCGAAAGGCTACCGTAAACTCTCTTTCGCGAAGATTTTCTAATCAAACGACGTCGCGATGATTCGGATAGGCTGGTGGGCGTCACCGTCGCCCACCGGCATTTCACCACTCTTCCATGAAAATCATGCGTTCATCGTGGAGGAAAAACGTCTTCACGCATCACTTCTGGGTTCAGAAGAGGAGAAGGGTGAATACGCTCAGAGGGCAACCACTTAGACGTTTCTATTGTGAACCCAAAGCCTCACACGTGGAAAGCTAAGAAAGGCGGGCAAAAAAGGCGCGCTGAGCTGTGACGACGTTTCTTCTTCGTCGTTCTCGTCGCGTCTCTCGAGCCAACGACGTCAAACTCGTCGTGCTGGCTAACAACACACCCTCCGGCAAATGCCTCTTGACGGCTCAAAGCTTCTTTTTCGGATGTTTTCTACGCGCTGCGGCATTCATTCACACGCGCACACGCGATAAGTCACGAAGCGGCAGGCACGGCTTCTTTAAGGAGAAAGCCGCATCATTTTGATGCCGAGTGACTCTTGACACGACGGAAATGCCATCTTTTTCTTCTTCGTCTTTCTCCACCTCGTTAAAATGGGATTTCTATGAGCATTTGCTACCTGGTGATTTACCGCTGGATCCATTCGAGCGTATGCGAAGGAGAGGCCCGCCTTCAAAGGGAAGACTTGGACTCCGCCCCGTGAGTAGAGAGAACTGTGTGTCAGGTTGTCTGAGGGAAGGGAGAGTGGGAGGTTTCGTTCCTTCGTTGACTTGCAGCTGTTCTTCCCAGAGCGTCGTCTAGCCGCCCACTTCGGATTATATCCGTCTCGAACCGCTTCATAAATTAACATTCCCTCAACCCCGCAACATCCAAGATCGGAAACCATCGCGCAGCTTCTTCATCTATGGCCCCATTAGAGCGGATTTCGTAAAGTTTTTCTCTTTCTCAGCCAAAATCTTCGAATCCAAATATTCGACGTCACAGCCAATGTCTTGCGCGGATTCGAGGGCATTCCGTGCCCTTTCTACCGTTTCCTTCAGATTTCTTTTTAATTAAGCTCCGGGCCAAAGGTGCAGAGTGAGAGCGGGGAATGTGTGCCAAGACGTCGCCGGGGTGCATTCTTCAAACTCAAATCTCGAATAATGGCGAAATTGAAACCTAGCTTCTCGGCCTTAATGGAAGGCGAATAGAGAAAAGGGGCGTTTTGTGGCCTGAGCGCGTCGACTCCGTCGGCGGCTCCCCCAGGATCCCCGCCCTTGGTGCGCGACGCGTCGCGAGTTTTCCTCACTTGTGTGCGTGTTGCCCGTCCGCGAAGAGGTCGGTCATTCTTCTCTCTCTTCTCCCCTCCCCATCTCCTAGATCACTTCCCTCCATCTTCCATCCCTCAGACCACCCACATCCCCTAGATTGCAGGTCAACGAGCGAGGCAGCCATGAAGCTTCTCGTCTTCACGTCCCTCTTGGTCTTCCTTCTGGCCACAGGCAAGTCGTCTCCACTGAACTGTGTGTGGTGCTCAAAGGGACCGAGCTCATTAGGCAAAGCACCAAGAAAGCGCTCAGAAAAGGCCCTCGAGACCAAAGGCGATACGAGCTCGCTCGCTCTTTTTTCGTGAAGTTTCTGCTCGAGCAATTAGTACTAAATGTTAGAACGTGACCTCCGAAAGATTGAAGGCCATTGCTGAATGTCAGATTCTCGAAATCGTTCCTTTGAAAAGTGCTCTTGTGCAACGTGATACACCTGCCAGGGGTTCGTCCCGCTCAAACGTTCCAAACGCACTGGACCCTAGCATCTTTCAAAGGAAAAGTCTTACTCAAGCGAGAAATTGACCATGATGAGCCTGTAGCATTTGTGCGCAGCAACATACAGCAGCCTACACGTTCGTAGTAAAGCAACCTTTCACGCTTCACTGCAACAAGAGAGATAATGATGTTCGGTGTGTTTCAGTGTTGTCACTTGCCAGTGCGGAGCCGGCGCCGCAACCGTCGCTGGACGAACTGCTCGCGCAGTGGTCGCAGCCAGACGGCCGCTATGTGCGTCTCACGAAGAAGTGGTCGCGACTCGAGCCGTCAATCCGCTTCGCCGGCGGTCGGGGCTTCGATCTCTTCTGAGCGCCATCCACCTCTTTACCTGTGAATAAAACACATCTTTCTCCAAAAAGAAGAAGAGCTGAAATTCCGTTGGTTGTGTGTGCTTTGTGGATCTCCGACCTCCTCCTTCACCCTCCTTCTTCTTCTTCATCTTCTCCAAGCCGTCAGCCATTCATCGCCGCACTTGCATCTTTGCCTCCATCCCTTCATGTCTTTGTTCTTTCTCCTGTTTATTCTGAATTGCTTGATTTGAACGAAGTGACGCCGCCGTGAATATCTTTTGACTGTGAGTGAGAGACTCTTCCCCTTTCCCCTTCTTTGAGACTGTGTCTGTATTTTCGTGTGTTCTTCTTGTTCTTCCATCTATAAGATCTTCCACTACGAGAGTAAATCGTACCCTTGTTGTTTTCCTTTTCTTCTGCTTTCCACAACTGGTCACCTCGTCAAGTAGTCCATCGGGAGACACGCAAAGGAAGAAGACAGCAAGTGCAGACTCTTTGGGAATTGCGTGGGGGAAGGGGAGACCTCCTGGTGATGGCCTTCCACGCTTAGCTGACACCTGCAGAAGAGCGAGGCCGCACGCGCCTCTTCCTCGTTCCATTCATATGAAGGACGAGATGAGAAGCTGCGCTTGGAAGAACGCGAGTCACTCTCTCGTTGCGTCACCGCTTGCACGCTCGAACTGGCCGTGTCGTTGTCGGCGCCTCGTGGGGGAGAGAGGTGACGCTGAAATTGGAATCGTCGCCTCGGCCATGTTTCTCAAAGTGGTCACACCCGCCGCCCCCAGCCCTTTTTGCCACGATGCTCGAGTTTCGTGGCCGACCAAAAGCCAGTGTCGTGGAAGAATCGTTATGAAGTTCGAACACTCAAAGGTAAAGCTGTTTGTTCACTCGTATCAAGAGAGAGTCAAAGGGCAACAACGGGCGAGCATGATGTGAGGGGTCAGCGTCATCAGGTGGTTTCTTCCTCTTCCTTCGGCTCTCGCGACGTCCCTGTTGTGGCTTTTGACCGCTGTCGATGCGCAGCGACGCTTGATGACGCCGCCGCATTGGGAGATGCGGCGCAGGTGCCATCGGTCCAACGACGGACGCGCGACGCCTGCTCGGCAGCCATCTAAAAGCAGCCCGGCTCGTTTCATTCAACCTAGCATGTGACGAAATGTACAGGTGGTGGTAGGGAATTATATGTGTTATGCTCTCTCCCTCAACCTCGCCCACAAGCCCTCCGAGGACTCGCAGTTAAAATCATAATAACAACAGGCGGAAGTTGAACCTGAAGGACGGAGAGCTGACGGCCGCCGTCTGGGGGATCGAGGACGGTTGTTCCAGTGGTTCGTCGTCTAGATGGAGACTACACAAAGAACGAGCTATTTGAAGCCATCTAATGCATACGCTTGTCGAGGCGCGTCCCACTCGTTCGGACTTGGCCTTGATGTGGACCCAAAGCATAGCCACCGTAGCTACAGTTTGTATAGCAGCCATCATGAGGAAGGTGAAGCCGGGTTGCCAGTGTTCTGTGCTTCGGTAGACCACGTTATAAGCCAGGGACGTAACAATGAAGGCGGCGTCGCCGGCGATGCCGAGCAGCGAGAACGCTCTTCCCACTTCCTCGCTTGGCACCAACTGCAATTTCGTCATTGCGGGCATCGTTTTTGCCCCGATTAAAATAGTTGCGTAGTTCGTTTTACTCTTTCACTTCTGCACGCTAGTTAACTGCTGCGGCAGTTATCTTACTCATCCACAAGAGGGCAGCGGGCCACGGCTGAGTGGCCTTTGACCGACATTCTGCATTGGAATCTTATGAATCGTAATTGCATCCCTCCCCCGTAGACACGCAAAGGTGGGTGGTGTTCGTCAAGGCGGATCATAAGCCCGAAGCACACGAAGATGGACGTCAGCGATGCGATTTCATGTCTTTGGCTCCGATAGCCTCTCACATAACGAGGTGTCGTCGTGCATGGTTGGACGCTCACCTGAAAGATGAAGGAGACGACGGCCGGCTGTACGAGGCCGCTGAAGCCGCCGACCACATTCGCTACGTACATGTGCCAGTCTTGACTTGCGAGTCCTTCAAATATTTTCATTTGTGTCTAGAGAACAAACACAGCGGGCCTACCCATGATGGCCGTTCGCATTGATGATGAGACGAGTCCGATGAGAATCAGCGACGTTTCGCGAAGCCGAAGCAGCTGCTTGAAGACGTAAAGACCACCCAATGTTCCAATAATAACTGCAAAGCGTCACCATTGTCAGCACATGACCAGATGATATTTTGCAGAGTTTTTAGTTTCTCACGTATGAGGAAGCCGCTGCCATTCCAATAGCCCAGGTCTTTGGTGTTCCAGTCGAGTGTGCCGTTGCTCGTTCGTCGAAAGACATAACTGGTAAGGAGGGAGCCTGCATCCTTTAATTAGGGCAAGTTGGTTACTTGTTCGAGTTTCGACCGAGGTCGTGTAGGTGAGCATGAGCACACAGACGCAGATGAAAATAAAAGCACGACGATGACCCAGTCTGCGTCTTCGATATGTATAAAGGCCTTCTTTCAAGAGCACAATGATCTCGTACAGAAATGACTTGATCGACGTTTTCGACGTCGTCTCAGGTGAGGCTGAAGTCAAAGTATGTGTTGGTTTTGTCTGTTTCACCTGCGAGCTGCGCTCGTCTTTCGAGTTCTTGAATCCCTGGCCTTTGCGGGATCTTCCATAGTACATAGGCCATGGCGAGCACATAACATGTGAGTTCTACATCCACAGCAGTTGCAATCGAGAGCTGTAAGTTAGATGGGTGGAGTGCGGAATGTGAGCGCGTGCCTCACGCTATCATCGAGGAGCGCCGCGAAGATACCGCCAACGACGGAGGCAAGGGTTTGAGCAACGCTGAAGAGACCCGAACGAATCGTCAACAGATCACTGTCCGTCGTGATGTCAGCAAGATAGGCGTTGCAGGACACCGGAATCTGAAAGTTCAAGAACTTACGCAAGAGAAGCTAAAAAGAGAAATTGTGTCCAATTGACCCCAGTAACTTGAATGTGTCTGCGTCGATATCCCCCGTGCATTATGCTGACTCGATTAGGTGTGTGCAACTTGGCTATGCTGTCTTTGTTGTGTGTCCCAAAACGGGAACCATATAGACCTCGGTGAAGGGGGAGTGTAGGAGGAAGTTTTGTTCTTCAATAGCCACAACACTCACGAGAGCAATGTAGCCCGTAGCGCCGGTAAAAAGGCCGAAGATGACTGTCGTCCAATACGGAGTATGAAAACTCTTGCTGATTGTGAGAAGGTAACCAAACTCCGAGACCGCTACACCCATGATTCCAAATAAAATATTTATTTTTCGGCCGTGCCTATCGCCGTAAGCACCTAGTAGAAGATTTCATCAGAAATGGAGCAATATGACTCACCGAGAAGAGTGTCAGCAAAAATAGCTGGCGTGAGATATGCAATGGCGTTGTAGAGCGACCACTCGGCACTGTGCCGTTGAACATCTTCTTCAACACCTGAGTCTCTGAAGACTTCTTCAGCTCAACTAGACCCACTCTATTTTATAACAGTTCACTGCGGGATCGTTGCTGTAGTATATTTGACATACTCTAAACAACCCCTTCTCGAACTTAATGCGTTTCGAACCTTCGATACAAACCCGGCGACTGGAACATGTTGCCGAAGACCCATCCGAAATACACAAAGATGATTATCTACGTGCGAGTCTTGAGCAATCAACTTGTGAAATGTTACTGGCTCGACGGTGAAGTGACGAATGGAGAAGACGACCTGTTCGGCGACGCTCACGAGGCGACCCATCCATGGAGCGTTCTTCTTCTTCTTCTTCTCGCTTCCGTCGTGGGTCCCTCACGTCAGTCCTCGTCCGCGCCAATATCAGTCAGCGAACCGGCGGCACGCTTCAAATTGCTGCCAGCGAGAGAGAAACACTTGATGGGGCCAAGAGCGACGCCACAGGCCTATCAGCCGTTTTGTCGAATCACACAGAGAGACTCCAGCACCCAGCACTTCCTAGCGCTCGCTCACTCACCGTGCGAAGCACTTTGCCTTCGTACTTATGGACACCCCCACATTGACAAAATGGCCACAAGTTCCTTCAATCATACTTTATGTCGCGAGCGCGACTTTCTCAGTGCGAGTCAATCAAGTTATAGCCCTGACGCGTTTTGTGTGCAAGAAACTTTCTGTGCAATTCTCGGCTGAGAATTGACTAGCATGCGCGCGCCATAGCTTCTCCACTCATGATGCTCCTAAACTTGAATCTCTTTCGTTACTAGATCTTGTTTTCTATGAAGCTAAAACCTTGCCTTCCTTGTTAGACGTGGTCTTTTATCTCCTTGATGACCGAAATAATAAAGTCATTGTTATTGTTATTGTTGTTTTCTTTCTTTTCTTGTGGGTTCTTATAGTTTCTTGGCGCCTAGCGCCGTGTGATTTGTTTCGGGGATCGGGACTCTTGTCGTGAGGCGCTTGCCTCGTTCTCTCTCTCGTTGTTGTGCCCGTTCGGCGTCGACGCGTCCCGTCGCGTCGTTCGGAGTGTTCACTTGTCGTTGGGGCCGAAGTGCCGTCGCTTGAGTCTGGCTGTGGCCTTCGTGGCCCGCCACTCACCTTGTTGTTTGTTGTCTCGACGAATCCAAGCCGATGCCCGGCGCCGACCAGCGTCGGATCGCGACCGGTCTTCCTCTACCACTGAGGCCGGCCTCCTTTTCCTTGTCCGTTCTCTTGCCCAATGCGTGAGGATGGGAGAAGGGTGATTCTTCTAGCAAGGATAAGGGGAAATCGCGACACTTTAGAAGAAGATGTCCGAGGAGATTAAGAATCGGCTGAAACATTTGTTCTCCAACTTGTTGAGCTGAACTGACAAGTAGTCTGTACGTTGAGTCTTACGAGAGAAAGTACGTCGGTCTCTTCAACTTTTTCCTGCTGCGACACTTTTCGGCTTAGCCAACGGAGACCCAGTTCCAGAAATGCAGCGTCTCCGTTCAGTCTCTCGCGATGGTGGAAGACTTCCCTGTCTCGTCGTTCGTGGTTGTTCTCGGCGGATCAGTGCATCGGCTATCAGTCCGCAAAGTGAGCTTCTTCTTTGTTTCTTCGCTTTCATTTCCACCGAGTTTTTGCACGCCTTAAACACCCTCCCCTTCCAGCATTCACTTGTTGAGCGCCTTTTCCTTCATTTCATATACAAAGGACTCAATGCCTCAGGGGATAACAAAACACATATCTATTAAGAGACTCGATGTTCTCACCATCCTCCTTCCCTGGATCACTCACGTTGCTTTTGCTTGCATTCCTACATCCTCATCTGGCACTCCGTCCATCACTGGTTTGCGAATAGAAAAGAATTAATGAATGAAAGGCAGATTGTTGCGCCGCTCTACTACAGACGCCGTCGGCAGATTTCCCCGACGGCACGATGACATTCGCTTACAATTCAGACACGTGCAGAACAAGTGTTGTGGCCACTTGCAGGTCTCCCCTCTCTCGCTAATTGTAAGAGAATGGCTTGCAGTGACTCAAGTTCGACGGGCCTCAATGCGGCTATCATCGCAAATCAGGTCAGTTTCCTGGACATTGCGGCAAGCTCGGTCACATTCCCTGGGACGTGCACAAATGGTCAATGGTTTATGGGTGATCCGCCGCTACTCATCGAGGACCTCGAGTGTGCGCTCACGATGAATACTGGCTAAGGCAACGAACCTCGTCGTTTACATTTCTGGTCGGTCTGCCATTAGGAATAAATTTCTACCTAACAATTTCCAGTCTCTGAATCTCACCGCGCCCCTGTGCTACAAGTATCACGCAAGCAACGCTGGACCGTCGATCCCACTCATTTTCTTGATGACAACGCAATTCTACCCCCACTGCCGACGACAACGACACGTATTAATTGTGTTTCCATCTCCTAAGAGACTTCTCTCGGCTTCTTATGCGTGTTTGTACAATGCTTATTTGACGGGTTTTTCAAAACAAACAGCTGAAAACGGTTCCCCGTATAAATATCTGTGATTCTAAAGTGAGACAAGCTCAACAGTAAAGTAACAAATGGAGGAGAAGACGACATGTTCGATAACGCACAAGAGGCGACCCATCCATGGAGCGTTCTTCTGTTTCGTCCCGCTACCGTCGTGAGTCCCTCACCTCAGTCCTCGTCCTCGCCAATATCAGTCAGCGAACCGCCGGCACGCTTCATTTTGCTGCCTAGACAGAGCAAGAGCAGTTGACATGGCGAATGCGAGGCACCGAGACTATCAGTCGTTTTGACAAACCACGCACAGAGACTCATCGCGCTCGCTCTCCATGCGAAGCACTTTGCCATCGCAAGACCCGAAATGTTCATAAGTTGCTTCACTCTTGGAAGCCATTCGGGTTTATAGCAACAAGGTGCCTTCCGACAGACAATAAAGACGTACAATCCAAAAAGGCTCCCAGTGCCGGCGTCCACGAAAAGGTTTACAGCACTCACAGACGAGCACGTTTCAGTTTGCTTCCTCTTTCGCCCACGTCCTGTTTCCCTTTGCACTTTGTTCACTGAAGGCAAACTGATGGGCAAAAAGCGTTCGTTTCCTTGATGTTCTCCTGTGCTCGTCGAGGCGTCCCGATTAACATTTATTCCGAGGGTGCTGTGGTAGAGTTCGGTGGAGAGAGAGAGAGACGAGAGGGTTTATGTGGACTCTAGAAGAGGAGACAGATAGCGACGGTTCACATGTGTTCTGCGATTTTCAATGGCACTCTTTGTCTTGTT
>JAQIXL010002419.1:0-13185 GCA_034700245.1 Poikilolaimus oxycercus | reverse complement strand
AATATGCAGTCAAAAAGCTACCTAAGACGTAGTAAATGTCACTTTCGGCGAGCAAGCAAAATTGGCAATATTTTTCAGCCGCTAAAGCTCGTACAAATTCAGCGCCAGCGCGAGATTTTGGGCGCCGGCTACAGTACCCCCGGAAAGCTAGCCGTGAAACGGAGTGTACCATGCGCAACAAATGGGCGGAGCGGAGAGCGTTTTCAATCACGTGCCGCCTTGAAGTCGTTATTGACATGAGGTGAAGTTTCGGACGCGCCTAACAAGATGAGCCATTTCGACGGTGTACAGGGAGCAGAGAACACCTTAAGTGTGTGCACAAGCTAACTTGCCTGTTAGCGCGTCCCATGCGATTCAAAAAACCTCTCCGTTATTGGAATGTCCCTTTTGGATGTAACTATATTCGGAATTCACGCTCTTTTCTCGTTTCATCACCAAATGAAACCCCCTTTTCTCGCCCTTTGGGCCTCTATCGAGAAAAAAGCGGGCTCTAAACTCTCTTGGCTGAAGATTTTGGCTCTGGCCTGGTCTCGTGGAGACCACGACTGACCATGTTCAAAGCGGGTTTTAAAGGCTTGACTTTGCAATGCTTTATTCGAAATTTCCGAATTTTGTAGCTGCTGGATCTCTTTCCTACGATCAGGAAAATCACTTTGCCGTCAAACTTCTTTTTGGCTTTCTTCATTGAAGTGGGGACTGTCTTCACTGAAGACCTGGCGCAACATTGAATTCTCCTCCTGTGCTCTTGCGACGCTGTTGGAATATTGAGTGTCGTCTTTCGCCGATGTCTACTCGTGCTTGATCTGATCTTGGCCTTCTAGGCAAGGCCGGGCGAACGTTTTCATGGAGGTCGGCGGCGTTGAGGCTAGCAACTGAGCCCTGCAATAAACCTAATAGATTGCCTCGATAACGCCCTTGCCGCATGTGACTTAATTTGTTGGATGTAGTCGTCGTGAATCTCGTCCTCATCCATGGGCGAGCTTGGTTTCGCATTTACTGCCAATTCTTATGCTAGGCGGAAAAATCAACAACCTTCATGCAGCTTGCGGTCGAGCATGTCACAAAATAAATTGTAGAGGACGTTCATCCCTTCATCCGATTTGAACATCTGGCAGTTGCTTCATCATTCTAATATTTTCTATTCTTACCTCCTGAAACCGGATTGCATCTGGTTTGTTGCGTGGCTCCAGTTCAAATTGAGTAGAGTTCGTGTTGTTAGATTGATCGGCAGTGCTGTTGTGAGTGCTCTCCTCCCTCAAACGAAAAAATGCATGTTTGACAAAAAAACTTCGCTCACTCTTCAATAGTTTCGAGACGCTGACTGCCGTTAGACTTGCTTGCAATGGTCACTTGCATGGCTTCCTCGAGCGTGATCTTCGCAAAGGCTCGCACGATTTTTGACGCGTCAAAATCCTTTCGTGGTACATTGCGCACCAACAACGGCCGGAGAATTTTGGCATTCACTCGTTCGTAGCTAAAACGTGACGTTTGTGCTGCAATTTGAAAACTCACGCATCACGAAAAAAGTGCTCTCCCCTGACACCGACAATCTCCTCAAGACCAGCCATTGTGAAGTCGAAATACTGAACTTTTTAGTTTTTTAAGGCGACGGCTTACTTTTGAAAACACACTTTCGGCCATCGTCAACGATCGTTCTTTGGTTCGCTGAACTTGTAAGCAATTTACAAGAGGTCGAATAGTGATTCCCTAAATGAAAGAACTGCAATGTCCTTAGAAATTTACTTGAATCAGGACCGTGAAATAAATGACTGCAATTGTTGTTGTGATAAACATTGGCTTGGCGCTAATATCTTCAGGAATGGAGATTGCCAAACCAAAAGCAATCGCTCCTCTAAGGCCACCGTACGAAAGCACAAATTGATCAACCTTAAAAAGCGTATACTCGAAAAAATTTCAACCAAATTTCGAACCTTGCTGAACTTCTTCTTCCTGATGCAGTTCAAAAACATGCATTGGACCACAACTCCTGGAAAATATCGGTTGCGAATTGGGTAATATGAGGAAACCAATGGTTCGATAGAGAAGGCAAAAAGCGATCGTGCAGACAACAAACTTTGTGTCCCAGTGATGCTCAGTTGTGACAGTTGAGAGTCCGAGAAACATGAAAATCACCTGTCACCGAATGAAGCATTCTAGATCTGGACAAACCATTTCGGAACAACTTGCTAGGATCTTTGTGAAGTATTTCACGGAAATATTTGCTGAACCGGTAACATTCTCCTTCACATACTGCTTCATAAACATTCCACAAACAGAAATCCTAAACAGTTTGCCGTTAATCTTGATTATTCATAACACACGCAATAATCGAAGACAGCTTGAACATTTCGGCCGTAAGATAAGCCATGTACGGGACGACGAAGATGAAAACGGGAGCCACGGCCTTTACTTTGTCCGAATATTTTGTGAGTATACTGACAATGACAGCGAAGAGGAGACCGATAAACGTCTGGAACATGAGTTGAGCTGGTGTGGGAAAACGTACGCCACCGAGCGCAACGACAAAGAAGCTGCCCACGCCTGCCACATAATCAACGGCGACCACATTTTTCGAACCGATTTCAGCGAATCCTTGGAAGACTTGGTAAAGCACCTGCAAGCATAGACAGCGTAACCACTAGAAAATAATCTACCAACCACAGTGACTCCATCATTAAGCAATGCTTCGCCAAACACATTGATGAAGAGGAACTCGTTGACGTGAATTTCTTCGAAGACAGCGATCACGGCCACCTTCATCCAGATCACCAATGGAAGCCAACAAACCGGGTCAACAGCCGAAATCAGCGAAGAGAAAATGAGAATTTCAAACGCGTTAAAGCCGACCGAGAATATTTGAAAATGCGAACAGAGAAGAAGTGAAAATCCTAAATTAATTTCCATGAAGTCTTTTTTAAGGCCAACCGATGGTCATAGTGTTCCAAATTGTACCGACGACGGCAAAAAGCAATACTGAATCAAGATTCTCGAAAAGCGCCCGATTTGGCATAAAATAACCTTAACGTGGCATCGTGAGTAATCTTTTAAAAAACGTACCAGCTTCAAAAATGACTGGCGGTAAGAGATAAAGGAAGAAAGTATTGCTGTTTAGGCTATAGAAACCGTCGGCAACCCCTATCTAAGCACCTTTTCCACAACCGTGCTCTTACCGCTTTTAGAACTTCGCCAACCGCTAATCCTACTAAGATCAGCAACGCGGAGTCAGGAAAAATCTTCGCAATGGGCCGAAAAATGTGAAAAACTGAAACACTTTTGCTTTTAGGTATTTAACAAAATAGCTAACCGATTTTTATTATGCTAACAACTAGCAGCCAGACGGCAATCGTAAAGGGTCCTCTTACCAATATCCAATCAAAGCCAGCTAACTAAAACGTTGGAAATTAAAGTCCGCAGAATTTCTTGCCTGAATTTTTGAAGGTTTCGGCAAGAGATGAAGTGGACCATGTCCGTACAATGGGGGTGCGTCATTATTCTGAATCTGATAGGGAGGTATCCCCATTGAATAGCCGGGCGTCGACATAGCGTCGGCTTCGGCGAGCACACTTTGGTGAAGGATGAGAAGTGTCGCATAGCGGAACCCTCGAGTCGACCATCGCATTGCGGATTGTAACTGCAAGAACAGGCGGATGTTTGCAAAAGAAATCCGAGAGTTTAAGAGTTTAATGGAGTGGTGAGGCGGTGCCGTGAGTGAGGTTAAGACAACAGCAACACACAGGCTAGCAGCCTTTAATGATCAGGAACGAAACTTCCTCTTTTGTTAGCGACAGTGGTGAAATACAGTTAACTTAGGAAATATATACCGATCATTGATTCACCTCCCATTTGAATCACACCGAGTGATGGGTCTCGACAGGTCAGAAGACATAGAAAAGAGTTTGAGTGAACGTTGACCCATAACAGTGCACTGTGTCCAGATACCGAGGCCCGCTTCTTCACACGCGTAACGTCCGCCTTAGTTGTGGGAGACACCCACAATCACACATCCAGATCATTTGAAAACGGAGAGCACAGGTAATGCGATAAAGCAGCTGGATTTGAGGGTGCTCACATACTTGCGCACATATCAAACAAATGGTGAGCAAACAGAGAAAAAGAGGTCTTGCAAAGCGGACCAGAAAGTTTGAGTGAAGCACAAAGTGCGTTTTTCCCACTACTTTTCTGGCTCTTGGTTCGAACAGTGCAAAAATTCCACTCGCCATGCAGCAACGCAAAGTCCAAAAGACCGACTCTAGACAATGGTCGGAGTTTAACATTACGATGGATTGGGAGTTTCAGCTTCAATAAAAATGTCAAGACGAGATTGTGGTGACTCATGAGGGCCGAAAGACGTCACAACGCTTTAAAACCAAAATTCATGCACAGTGAACCAAAAACTTGCAAGCGAAAAACTCGAAACGTAAAACATAGTCATGGTATCGACCTCGAAGAGCTTTCTTGCTTCTAGGTTGAGGAATACATAGCTTCCGGTTTATTTTGGCCGAAAGCAGCAGAGGTCGCAACGCACGCATCGGCATGACGCAAACCAAATTCTGATTGCTTATCAATGGGTCCCATTACAAAACACGGGCCGGGTTGTGCCTCTGAGACCGACGTGCCGGGTTCATTTTATGACGATTTTCTGGCAGTCAGCCATTTGGATGGAAAGACAGGGTTAATTTTGCTTGTACAAATTTGGCGGCATTATTCCGCGCATGACTTGACTAGTTTGATTGGCACATGTGGTTCATGAGGCTTTGGGTAGACATTTAACAGGCTCATTGCGTTGCGTCACACGAGGAAGCGTGCTTGCATAGATAGTGCCTGTGGTGTTCTGAATCGTTCATGGCGTGTCAATCGAAAGTGTACCTTCTTCTAGAGAGTATTATGGATTTTTATTCGGACTGTTGCCATTGTTTAATTTTCAAGTTTTTCGTAGTTAATTTGGTTCGTCATAAAACATCTTTTATTAACACCACGACCAAATTTCGCAATTGTTTTTTTTTCAAATATTCTCAAATTTTTAGGACTATTTATTTATATATCCAAAAACAGGTAATTTGCATGCGATGAATAATATAAGCCTTAAAAGAAGTGTCCAACTGGCCTTCGGCCCGTGACAGGTTTGAAATTCCCGCGTACCGTACTGACTTTACCCTGAGATCTTTCCCGCCCGACAAGATGACGCGTTCATGTGCTCTGTTTTTCTCTGTCGGCGTACGACTTGGCGAATATCGAAACCAATGCGAGCATTCTCAATCTTCTCTTTTCATCCTCCATTTCTTCATTATCAACTTGTTCGATGGTTATTTATTAGCGTTAGTGAGGCTGATACAAAACGGGCGCGTGTATACAAACTGTATGCAAACCAACCGAACGCTTTGGGACTATACCAAGTGTAATGCAAATGTGAATCCATTGGTATTTTATGATAAAGAGTTTTCTAGAAAACTTGAAGCCGACCTCCCAAACTACCAATGAGGCACGAAATAACGACTTTATTCGTCTAAGAATTGAAGTCATATTGCAAGCGGTAAGATACGCCTATTAGTAAAACTCGAGCAAAATTCAACAAATGAATCGCCATCAAGTCTCGCATGGTCCCAAGAATATCAATCTGAACCAGTTCCCGATCCCCTTCGTCATTTTGACGAGGGAATGCCTCTGCTTTAGTTCGTGAGGAGCGTTACTTTCTGCTTCTTTAATCGCCGCAGAAAAATTCCGACGAGAATTCTTTCCACGTTTAGGGACGACATCTCAAAAGCGGCACTCCAGCAAAGAGCCAGGACGTAAGTCAGCACAGTGATTGGAACCACGTATGCCACGTACTGTGAAAGATTCTTTGAAAAAGATCGCCTTACCATATGCCATAGTCCAACATAGTGAGGTGTGGTTTCGGAGATGCCGAAAAAGTACGCAATAACAAACATGTGAACCAGATAGGCGCAATAACTCGTTCGACCCAGTGGCCCCCAAATCGGATGCTCGATGAAGCCTTTGAGTGGCCCTGAAATCAAGACATTTTCGTCTGCAAGAGTCAGTACCTGCCATGTCGTATTCGCAAGCAATCACAACCCAGGCAACGCAGAGCGACCAAGCGATTCGCGAGAACGCCCAATACAATGACTGAAACATATTTAATATTGTAGATGTAAAAAAATACGAGAGTAAATGCTGAAAGCCGCAGTCCGTTGTTGTAGCCGTGAAGCCCTAATATACACGTCCAGCCAGTAAAGACTGCAAGTAGCCAGAGGGCAACAACAGTTGACTAAAGATTCGCTCCACTCTATGAGAACACCAAAAAACCCTTTGTAGGCAAAATTTCCGTCGGCCGTTGAGAAAATAGCCGACAAGTATCCCGATTAGATACGCCGTGAAGCGCACGTACGGCGAGAAATAGGCGTAGTCAAGGAAGTTTTCGTAGCTTTTTCTATTTTGTCACATTTGAACGGAATGAAAAGTTACGGTGTGGAAAGGTAGCGAGTGAGTGACATGTCGAAAACGGAAAACAGCGCCAGGCAGAGGAGAAGGTTGCAGATGAGAAGCAAAAAGGCAACAGCAACTCCATAGAGCCATGATATAGCGAAGGGAACTAGAATGATGGGCGCCAGTCCGTAGAGTTGGAAGTCTAAGGCCATGTACCAGGCAACTGGATGACACTAAACGTTTGGTTGGCGTTCGAAATCAGCGAAGAAATGAAACCTGATGCATTTTCACGAAGCTGAACAAGTTGTTGATGTAGAGAGCATTTGTCCACCAGTACTGCGAGCAGACTTCCGCAAACTTTCTTCAATGTAATGTTTGGATTGCCTCACAATCAGTTCAAGGGTTCTCACTGGCGTGCTGGCGGGCCGAATCGCGATGGAACGTTGTCGTTCTCAACAAATGGGAAATAGGCGATTCCAAAAGCGATGAAAAGCATGTACGGCGGCGTCAGACTAAACAGAGTTATTCTTTCTAGGCCAAGCAAAGCAACAAACCGAAAATACCGATGAACATAGTAAAGAATCCAGCTTTGGAGTGATCGAATCCTTTTTCGGTTCTTGTCCACTTCCTTGAAGAAAAGATACCCAACCAGCAGGCCGCCGATGAACAAGAACGTGTCCACAGTCAAATACCCGTTCGAGTAGATTTCGCTTAATATCGATTCTTGAAAGAGTCCGTCCCACCGCAGAGGATCATCTGAGAATCGACAAATATGAAGACTTTCGTTGGATGCATTGTACGGTACGGCGGAAATCCAAAAATCCCTACCGATTGCCGTTTCGACGTGTGCAAGGACGTGGTGCATGATGACCCAAGCTGTGGTGATAAAACGAATTGCATCAAGACTTCGAATCTGGCCCGCTCGACGAGCGTTAACTTTCAAGATGCCCGAAACGTTCCAGAACAAAGAGAATGCGCAGAGAAGGTTTAAGTCTAAAAATCAACAAAAATTTTACTTTCTTCCACTTGCAAGGTCGCGAACGGTGCTCATTGTTGCCACGCTGCTGGGTAAGAGCACAGTCTACGATACTCGCGACAACTAGAACAATTCCCCCGCCGACAAAAAACCACCTGAGTGATAAAATAATAAAAAAATTCACAACTAACGAGATAATCCAGTATGCAGTCGGTTTAGGAACTTCATTTAGGCGACATCGTGCGCCGCTCTCGCAAAGGCCGAAGTTTGCTTTTGCTGGAAATGCAAGCCAAAAAATTCTATCGATATCCTGAAGCGTTGTTTAACGGGAAGAGTTTCGAACTGTTTCTGAGCAGCTTTCGGGCATGCAAACACCAAGAAGTGTAGACGTCTTAGGAGATGCACAAAGAACGCTAGGGGAATCATCGGCGACAAGTGTGTCCTGCACTCGTAATTACATGGTGCAACATTAGATGTTACCAGGCCAAGAAAAGAAAGCGATGTTGCAAACGAAATTTCACAGTATTGCGTCGAATACTCAGCCCTCACGGCCAAGCATTCCTCTACCGAACCCATCCAGTGCGCGTTCTGCCTGAGAGAGTTTGGTGGCTCTTTTCCAAATGCATCCAGTTCTGCAGAAATTTGTTAAGCGCTCTTTGACTGAGGAATAAATTTACGAAGGACGGCGAAACGGTTCTCAATAAAGTCGTTCCTGGAGCACGGGACATCGGGACTTGACGTTCGATTGCAATTCTCGTAATGATTGTGCCAATTACGATAAGCATTGACCCATTTGACGAAATCATTTCGACATATTTTTGATACTTGGGTATCATTTGATTCAGCAAGGTCTAAAGCGAGAAGGTCGCTTATGTCAATCACCTAAAAACTTGATATATTTAACGATTAAAAGCCTACATTTTGAAACATATTGTAGGACAAGGCAATCGGAAGCGTATGGATAAGTAAGCTAATGTGTACAAAAATAGCGCCATGAAGGCGCATTGGGAAGTGCAAGGCTCTTTTGGGCGAAAGAAGAACCGACGCTTCTTAAGAGACGATGGGCGTCTGCATCAACATCCTTCCCCCCCCCCCTTGTCCCCATCCCGCAGAGGGGCAGTTTCGTAGCTTTTTAGGGTCGTCGAAGATGCGACCATCAGTAGTCATTGAACAGATTTTGTTGATGAACTATATTTGTGTTTGAGAACTTGGTTAAGAAAACCGTTGACAATAATGCCGCGTTCCAGATTGGCAGGATTGGCGCATTTGAATCTCCAAAGGTTGATTTCTATCCCTTGGACGTCCTCGTGCAAGTCACGTGACTTGTCATCACGACGAAGACTGTTGCCGAAATGGCTGTGGGGCTTCCCCAATCAACTCGGCGAGACGTGCGGGGAAGGCGTCCTGTCTCCTGTCCCATCTTTGAAGATCACTCGCTTGATGAATGACGACGCCTTTGAGGCCGACCCCATTGAAGTGTCTACCAACAAAATGGGAACCAGAAATAGAAAATCCAGTCGGAGCTAGGCTCGAGAAATCGTTGGTTCCGATGTGCAATCGTGTCCCACAAAAAAAACAATCAGCAAACCGCTTGTCTTGCTTTACAACCCGCAAAACCATTGCCAGACTGATCCTCTCGACAGTGTCGAGAAACTCTCTCAATTAGTAGTGTTTCAGACTCTACACCGGATTTCAACCCAGGAATGGAAGGAAACAGATAAGCAAGAATCAAAAGCAAATGCAATGCCAAGTGTTCGAGCACGCTAAATGCTATGTTCGCATCCAAGTTTTCAAAAGCTGACGAAGAAGGAGAGCAACATTTGGCCATTTGCCAACCTCTTTGCGGTACGGTAGCGAGTTGGTCCCACAGCGCATCAAATCCCAGCAATAGATGACATTTTAAACGTTTGATTACATCCGAAGAATTTGTCCAATCATGTTCCATTTTATCCTTTAAAACGTAGAAAAAACGCATGCACAACATATACTGTCCTGCTTCTCATAATAAAATGGAAAAGTCTCCTTCACGAGCAACATTGATACTTGTCGATTACAAGACTGAACTACCGTTGAGGAATTGTCTCTAAAATGAGGTGATTATTTGAACACCCAAAAGATTTGAGAATGGGCAGCATAATGTTGTTGATGGTGAAGTTTATGAAGTAGCAGAGGGCTTTTTGTAGTGAAAGCTGGGCCGCCCAGAGATCGATATTTTTGAGGACCCAGTGCTAACGCGATTTGTGTTTGCCAATGCATGTTCACTATCAACGTTTGAAGCGGATTGGGTGTTCCTAGGCTAAATTTCTTTCACTCTTTGGTAATATTTTTTGGCCTACCGAATGAGCAGCCACGTATTTAGCCTTAAGTAGCTCGATACTTGGTTGCGTCCCTCCAAGCCGGGGCCGAACTTTTGTCTGCGAAATGGCAAGCTGTTTAAGTCGCAGACGATTATAAATGTCAGCCAACGTTGGTGGTGTGGTTTCCAGGTTTTCGCAAATTGTAAAATCTGAAAGAGGTTTAGTTTTCAAAGTAAACGTACGCATGAGAAAGAACCATACAATGAACGTAGGCAAGCATGGCATGAAAAGACTGCGCGCAGTCATTTTCGGGCACCCGCACAGTTTTGCGCGGTCGAGAATGTGCCGTAAAGACCCCAGGGAAAGGAGGACGGACGTTTCTTGAAGTGCTGAACGATGATTGAGCCAAACATGATTTCTGCCGAGCAGAGTTTAAAGACGTGATGTTTTTGGGGATTAAGCATTACATCGCCGGGATTCTCAAACTATTTAAAAAAACACACTCACATTCATGAGTTGGAACCATCCTCATTGAGTCGCTTCCCCGAATCTTTCTGCAATCTTAGTTTTTAATGTCTGTGGACAAAAATGCGCAGCGCGTTCAAAGAGCGTGACGTAAACGGACCTTTTCGTGTTATGGAAGGAGATACGCCCGCAACGAAGCCGTCATTAATGCTTGAGACCAGTTCTCCCTCGTGAAGGATTAGTTTCAGATAACTTGAAATTAATCAATGCGTCATATTTTGTCCAGCTAATGCTTTGGCATTTACGCGCTCGAATCAAGTCGTCGTTTCGTTGTTTCTTCGTCCTTCTCGGCGTTGCCGCCACACCGGTTACCCAGCGTGCCCATCTGCTTTGGCTCGTTTGCGTTGCCGACTTTTGTCACTCGGTTTCTCTGTTACCTTTCTCTGAACGGCAAATGCGACGACACATTTAACATTTGTCCTTTGTCGTGTTTTGTTTGGAACGCGGTGCCTTATTGTTAGAATTGCTTCCATCATCGTCTGTTTCACTGTCCTCCGCCAAACTCGAGAAGTTTGAGTTCTTTTGATGGGGTCTGTTGGGCCCGTGCCGGACTGAGAGGGTTCCGCCCCTCTCTGACCACTCGTTCCTGCGGGATGCGGCCAGGCCAGCCGCTCCCGTGACCCACCAATAAAGGGCAGAGGCAAAGAGAGTGAGACCCAGCCAAGTTAGGGATCGACAGGGGATCCCTTGAACTTGACAGGTGTAACCGAAACTTCGAAAGCTCTGTAATTCTCGATACTATCTGCATATCGAAATCAAAGAGAATTGAATCCCTTGAGGCGAAAATCAAACTCAGCCGTCTCGTAAACAACAATTTGTCTACAGTATGACCTAGAGATTCTCGGAGTACCACTTAGCGACCTTGAGGTCTGTGGCAAGCCTTGAACTTCCGCTTACTAATGGGTTACCCGCCGGTATACGTAATTCCCAGGATTCGACGTTCTTCGAAGCAAAAATACAGAGATACCACGAATAGACAAAAAATTGATGATGACGTGCAATGATTACAAACACTCGCACCTTCGAATTAAAATAGTGCCGTTTATTATAAGATAATTTACTGAAGAACAAATTTTTAGAGCGTTATGTGAGAACAAAAAGACCGTGACAGAAGATTGTGCTTTGTTTACGGCGTACAAATCTGGTCCAGAACGTAGCGAAACGGTCCTTACAGTTTATGATGCGTCTTGACATGTCGTTCTTGCTCTTTAATTGTTAATATTGTATCTACGTCGCAGTGAAGTTTGTCTTGCAGCTAAATTCTTCCTTTACTAAGCGCGTAATCACCACCTTTTTGCAATTTGTTTGTGCAGTTCCACGGGATCTTGCAGCTTCACTTATAAGTAGTCGAATAACTGATTGAATTTGAAGAAGCGAGAATTGCAGTGTCGTGTGGTAGGAGAAGTACGCTTGATGGCTTCAACAATATCGAATTTGGATCTCGATCGACTTGATTATGGTGATCTGCGGAGGTGTAGAATATGTGCACCTGAAAATTACGATCGCAGAGTTATGAAGGAGACCGCATAATGATGCACGAACTTGGTATGAGCACGTCAGAAAAGAAATAACAATAACTAGAAAACAGCGGCGGAAAACAGCGGAACAGCGACAATCTTGACAGTGTGGTCTTTGACACACGATACATTTCCATCAATGCTCTCAGGAACTCCTTGTGAGGCCGTTTCAGTTGGAACTGGTGCAAAGTAGGTATGTTTTTGGAGACCGATAAGTGTCCTTAAGCGGACCACACGTACATATGCGCCAATTCAGGGAACTTTTGAAGAGATGAACTCTTCTATTGTGTTCACACGACGCATGCACGCTATGTGTCAATAGTTCCGCCAATAGTTCAAACGTGGGAGTGTTTGGAACATGATTTCTGTTTATTTCCTTCTTCAAACTGCAACTAATTGTAAGGACGCCTCCGTCTTTGCACTCAACAACGCGAAAGTGTTTTCTTTTCAATGCTCAAATCACTACGTACCGTTCCGTGTATTGTAAGAACCGTGTTGCTTCATGATGTAAATTTTCTGAGAAAAAATCAGACTATAAAACTGCCATCTTGTTTGGGCTCTGGCATACTTGAGGAGTGTTGGTGTAGTAATAACCGCTTAGGGTGGCGCATAAAGGTCTCGGGTTGAATCCCGGCGTACCACTGACCGACCTAGAGGCCTCAAGCAAACCTTGAACTTCGGCTTGCTAGTCGATCAAGCGCCGGTATAATTCCCGCTGTGCAGGTTTCCGAGTCCGCCCATGCGGAGGAGGATTCGACCTCCTTCGTGACCAAAAAAAAATACTGAGGGCTGTTGGGTAGCCACAGACATTTCTCCCGTATGATGCCTAAATAGCAACGACTGCATTTTGAAGCACGAGAAAAGGTATTTTATTCCGTTTCATAGACGCTGCAGTGTTTTGCTGATGGAATAAATCTTCCTCGATTGACGATGAACAATCTTGAACAGAAGATCGTCAAACTGTCAGCCATTTCGCATCATTGTTGCGAACATGAACAACGTTGAAGCCTTCAATAATCCAACCAGTGCTTAAACGGGGGGTGTTTGACCCTAAAAAGGCGAAAGGGACGGTTTTAGTAAAGGTTGCCCTGCGGGGCCAAGAAAACGAAAGGGTCGTTTCTACTAGATGTTTTGGCAGCCTACCACTACTGACTGGTACCTCTGTGGGGCGAAAGGGTCATTTCAAATGAGGTTTTTGGACTTGCAAACGGGAATTAATGGGAAAAGCGCCTTGTTCGCTCCATTTTACAATTCATGAAAAAGACAAGACATCCGCAATTTCAACGGCTTTCTTTAGAGCCATAAGTGAACGAAGCTGAGAAGAGAAATAAAGAACAATTGAGATTTTCTCACTTATTCTTCTCTTATCAACTAGCCTCCCGGGACTAACGGGACTAACGGGGGTGAACGAAGTTACTTCTTCATTCCGATGCTCAGAAATTGACTC
>JAQIXL010002418.1:0-13188 GCA_034700245.1 Poikilolaimus oxycercus | reverse complement strand
TCGCAAACTTTTCTTGCTTCCTCAAAAGGCTTTGGCGTCGAATGAAAGCTATGGCAGCTCTCCGTAGGTCGATGCCAAATGCCTCCATTTGGGCAATACGAAGTGACGGTTGTATAGCCCAAGAAGAGAGCAAGTATCCGCGCCGGTGTCATAGCGTGAAAATGATCGGACTTCCTCGTTCACAGGATTGTCTAGCAATAGGTCGACAAACGCGCGAGTTTTATTTGCCTGGGGCGTTTTTTTTTGCGCTGACAATGCCAGCCTGACATCAACCACTCTAACGACAAAAATAGCTTGACGAATATTTGCAAAGCATTAGTAACAAAAACATACGCCAGATAAAAATGCCAATAACACAAACAAAGCTAATCTCACTTCCTTACCCAGGCACTTCTTCTTTTTGCTTTGTGCCTAATTTGATGTTGAAAGAACAATAAGTGTTGGCGTCGAAGACCACATATCTGACGACGATCCATTCGGTTCACTGTGCTTTTTTGTATTGCATTTCATTCATTCGCCGCAGTTTTTATTAGGCAATGTGACAGAAACAAAGTTAATACGTCGAGTCAATACCAGAGACGAACTGCTTCACGAACATCGGCGTCACACAAACACCGAGACGTAGTTTCTGCACGCAACAAGGTCAGCATAATAACAAACAAACCGCTTTGCAGTCAACAAGAAACCATTTGGCGTTAGTGTCTTTTGCTGCCGGTCGCAACATTTTGACGCAGAAATAGACGCCGATATTCTGGACGTGACCATTGAATATTAGCAAGCCAGTGTTGAGCTGAAAAGAAAGATTTAGGCTTCAGTATTTGGTCTAACAGCAGGATTGTAATAGGCCGGTTCCATGGGGGACCAGTTACTGTAATTTCCCGTCGGCATTCCTAGCCACAGATCATCATTGCTGATAGCACTTGACTCCTGACGAATCAGATCTAAAAACGTTTTGTGTGATTTGTGTTTTCGACTAATTGGAAAACCTCGAATGAAAGCAGCTTCTTTGAAGCTTGTGATTGCCAGGGGAATGGCTTTAAAGAACCGACAAGTGTTTGTCAATTCTTTGAAAGTTGTTGGCTTGACGAAGACCTGCGGATTTATTCAGCAATCATCTATCTAGAAGCAAACCTTATAGCACCTTGCAATATGGCCTTCGGCTCGGTAAATCCAACCGGGATGAGCACAGTCTGCTTGATTAGGCGCTTCAATGTATCTCACACTTGGTAAGGCATACGTACTGCACACCGCGCCATAAAAAACCTAGAACATTATTAATTACTCGCGATATTTTTTTTCAAAAGGGTTGGTTTGTAGGGTTGGGTTTCGGGGTTGAAAAACCGGGGTTACCGGGTTCGGGGTTGACGGGGTTGGGGAAAAACCGGGGTTGACGGGGTCGGGGCTGACGGGGTTGGCCAAAAACCGGGATTTTCCGGGGTTGACGGGGCTGGCGGGGCCCCGGTTCCCAACCCTATTGGTTTGCTTAAACGTACTTGATGCGTCTCGTTGACGGCCTCCCAAGTTCCAGCTTTTGCCTTTGATCCTTCAATGGTCGTCATCACTGCTTTGCCTGACCCTTTTGGGGTCGTCGAAGCTGCTGCATAATTAGTGAAAGGGCTTACGCCGAAAATGCTAATGCACACAGCCTTTAACGACGCTCTTTTTGCCAGTTCTAATAATTGCCTAAATAGTTCAAGAAGAAACATTTGTCTCACCCAGCACGATTTCATTCTCTTCTGGTCCGTTGATTTGTGCTAGTAATCCACGTGACGATATTAGATCATTGCACGAAAACGTGTAATCATAGCACGACATTTTGCCCTTTATCACCTAGAACCAGATTTCTGTTGATGTAGAAGAACGACCTTGTAACATCGACCAGTTGTGATATCGATTTGACCGTAGAACTCATAACCTGTTGGGCACAGGCGATATTCGGTTTTAGCTGGCCGAAACGTTGAGGCTGAGGCGCAAACGAATGGTAGTCGTCTCTCGCAACTTTTGGCTGTCCAGGAACCGTGATCGAGTTGCATCGCGAGGCACTCTAAATTGTTTTCGTCCTCCAGCATTCAAAATTCAAAGTTACGCCCGTATATATTTTCCTTGCTTTCATCGTCGATGTCGTCGACCTCTCGCTTACTACGCCTTTGGTAAAATCTCGAAGCTGATGTGCATGGGCAGCTGCAAGAACAGCCGCTGCCGCCTGTATTCATCATGATGGGTCCAGGAGACTGAAACGTGTTACTAGCAGAAGTCTTTCTTACAATTTGGTTTTCGAAATTGTTGTAATCAAAAGGAACTCGATCAATCCAAGACCACTTGGCCGCATCGCGAAAGCCACCAAGCCAGATCATCGTGCTGCTAGCAATCATCTGTACTGCCGTCACTAAACATCTAGTTCATTTAGCGAAACAACACGAACTGTGAATCCAGATGTTGAGCTCAGGAGTTGACGCCGAAGTAAGAGTTGAGCCTTCCTGCTCACATACATTCTTGGCGTCATCAAAAGATCTCGGAGTGGTATGAAAGCGATAGCAGATTCCAGTGGCTTGATGCCAGACGCCGTCATTCGGGCAACTTCCGATGCTCAAGTTCGGAAAAAGAAAAATAGTGACCAACAGCCGCAACATTGAGGTCACGTAAGCGAGTGTGCGTACCGACTTCCGCGTCGAGTCGCACGACGGAATAGCGTCGCCTCTTTCACCGCATCCATCGATACATCAACAATGCGTGCCAGGCGCATCCTTCCTTATCTTGTTTTTGGAAAAATTTGACGAGAGTCGGGCTTCTCTTTTCGGCGTCTGCCGTGAAGTGCCCCTCAAAAGCGAAGCTGCCGTTTGAGGAGGTTTCAGAGATTTTAAACGACTTCACATTTCCTGGCATTTCATTTCGTAGTTCTGGACAATGCTTGGTGGTAGAAGTCTGTTGGCCAGCGATTGCCGTCCAGAGTAAAGAAGCATTTATTCGTGAACACAAAGACATTTTTTTCAGTTCTTCTGTTTTGTGATAGCAACAAGCGACGCAATCTTAGGGCGGCACAACATACTGAGCAAATGCCCTTCTGAACATTGAAACGATGCACATTCCGAGTGGAAGTTTCTAAAACAATTCGATAAGAGCGACAAACGACGAGTGACGCAAACCGCATTGCAATCCTCGAGAAACCATTGGCCCGCCTCGGGATCTTTAGCAGCAGGACGTTTCATCCGCATGCAGGATCCTCGATGTCTTTCGATGCGATGTTGCTGATATCGGGAAACAATCGGAAGCGCAAGCAGTTCTTCTTCCAGGCTTGTACCTTTGGGTTGTGGTAGTCTGGCTCCGAAGGGGCCCAATGGCTGTAATTACCCATTGGTCCAGCGAGCCACATATCGTCGTCGATTGAGACCGTCGGCTCTCGTCGAACAAGTTCTATGTAGACGCATTTAAAAAAATCAAAGTTGACGGTGGCCCTACCTCGAATAAACGCTTCTTCGCCGGCGCTAGATATCCTCAAGGTTCTCACGTTAATCCCGGAAGAGTAGAAATCACAAATTTCTCCTAATTCCTCGTATGTCATCGGTTTGACAAACACCTACAAACGTAAAGAAAAGTTTTAGAGCTCAGGGTGTGTTCTAAGCAATGATTCGATTTTGCCTACATACTCGGCTCACAATCATCGCGTACCTTGTAGCATCGTGCAAAAGTTCCCTCAGCACGATACGTCCAGTCAGAATGTCTGCAAGCCGCCTGGTTGGGTCCCTCGACATAGCGAAAGCTGGGTGACGGCGGCATTTGACAAACTGCGCCGGACATCACCTGCAAGCTTTTGATCTCCAAAATGCTTCAACAACGCTTCAGATGTCCAGAATGGACAACAGATTATCGGCTTGACTAACCTCATGTGTCTTATTGACTAGTAGCCAGGAGCCGGCGGCTGCAGTTGACAAATTGACAGCAGTCATGGCTGCATAAAACTGCGAATTCTCGTTTTTCCGAGGTTTCGCCGTACTCTTTGCCCTCGCTGCCGCGTAATCAGAAGGCAAAACTGTGCCCGAGGGAAAATTGGAAAAGACCGGGAAGATGCCGATGCAGACTGTTGTCAATGTGGCTCGTTTTGCCAGATCTAAAAATTTCGTATTGCTTTAGAAAAGAAATCACTGCCCAAAATGAGGTCGTTAGTGTCAGCGTCAAGAATTTGCGCAATTCGGCCGAAGTCCTCACGAAAGAGCGAATAATTCTCACATGCAGATTCATAGTCGTGACAGGACATTTTTCCTTTGAGTAACTAAGCTTGTTTGAGTTTTGAAGAAAAGGCTTTATTTACCTTGTAGCAAATGCCTTTGGCAAATGCCTTTGGCAACGTCGGCTGGGCCATAATATTCGTAGCCGGCTGCACAGGAGCGATACTCGATACGAGCTGGCCGAAACGGAATGGTCGAAGCGCAAACGAACGGCAAGCGACGCTCACAGTTTCTCGCTTTCCAAATTCCTTCACCCAGCGACATGGCTAAGCATTCTGCAAAAGACAGCAACCTTTGTTCATTTGAAACAAACTTACGCCCGAACGTGCTTTCTTCCGTACTTTCGTCCATTTCGTCCCATTCGCGCTTGCGTCGTCGCCCGAAGTAGCTTGATTTCGTTAGACAAGGACAAGTGCACGTACACGTTCCTCCACCGCTACCGTCAGTATGAAGTTTGAGAGGCCCTGGGTTCTAAAAGATTCCTCTCACTAAATGTTGGGACTACTCACAATAGGGCTGTCGAAGTTTTTGTAACTAAACGGCTTTCTATCTATCCACTGCCAACTGGCGGCCTCGCGATATCCACCGAGCCACATTAGGGTGTCGTTCGAAATCAGTTCGACTGCTTTGACTATACTCGGCGGTTGGAAATAACAAGCACAAAGAACGAACCGTGGAGAAAAAAATTCATCTCTGGTGTGGCAATCGAGGACAGGACGGCATTTCTCGATTCGCAGTCTTTCTTTGCCTCCTCAAAGGTTTTCGGCGTTGAAATGAAAGAATAACAAGTTCCGGTAGCCTGGTGCCAGAAACTTCCATGAAGGCACCCGGAACAGACTGGCACCAAGAAGAAAAAGATCACGCCGGCGAGCAACCACATCAGTACACTTCCTAGCTGTGGTGAAGAGTTGATTTCCTTGTTTTGTGAGACTTCTCTGAGCAAACAAAAGAGCGGAGCAAATTTCGGCCCGCCTTGTCCACTTCTCATGCTTTGTCTCAACAATATGTGCCATGCACGAGCTTCCGATAATCGCCCATCTGTCTCACGACCAAGGAGATGCCCGATTACAACCTTCTCAGGGAAGGCTAATACCGAACGACGACTCAACAACCAACAGAAGCATCTCGCATCGGTGTTCACCGCAAAAGGAAACGCTGACTGGATGAGACCATTCGAATATATATATCCAGTTGATGAGGGATAAGTCGAAGGTCAACTCGGCAGACAAGAAGAACAAAAGGGTCTGAATTCAAGCTCGCAGAGGGTTGCAGGACGAGTACATGGACAAGAAAAAGTGAGGGAAGCCAATCGTTTTTAAAACGGGAAATTGCATGTTTATGATCATCTTGAGCTGCTGGAAGGCAATAACCGAATGAAGGTATGCAAAAATGCTTGAAATGGAGTTGTTGTTTGTTCCTTCTTAAAATTGTTGATCTTCTACTTGAGGAGTCCAAAGATTTCATCTGAACGCTTTCTTTGATGCTTCTGTGAAGCGTATACCTCGCCAATCTCGAGCGGTTGAATGAGGCCTTTCCAGATCGGGAACCTGCGAGACAGCCTCCTCATGCTCTTCATTTGGCAATCCACGTTGTTTGCGACGTTCCATGATTTCTTTCACGTAAACATGCTGGAGACATTGATCAGCTGTTGGCCTTTTTGAGGGATCAATTTTGAGCATCGATTTTAAGAGATCGCGAGAATTAGCAGCTGAAACAGTGCATTTTCTTTAGAATTCAATGGAGTTGTTACTACCTGTGAATGATGCATTTTCTGTCTTTTCGTTGAAGTTGCGATCGGCAAAGAGAGTGTCAAAAGCTTTGCCGGGTGAGCCAGCTCGTCCCAGAATCGAGTTGTATTCGCTTATTCTTGCAAATCTGATGCGTTATCAAGATAAGGTTTGCCAACTTACAGTTGGTAGTATTGATCTGCTGCTGGCGGTGTAGGAATGATGGAAGCGATGTCCTTGTACAGGCCTTCTACAGTCTTGGCTTTGAAAAGCCGCGAGCGTCTGACTAGCTCGGCCATTATGCAGCCCAATGACCAGGTATCAACTGCAATCTTTTGCTCTCAATTGCAACGAGCAATAACAAAACCTGTTTTGGTGTAATTTCCTGTGCTATAGATGACTTCCGGTGGCATATAGACGAGGGTGCCGATTCTTTTTGTAAGATTGGCCGTCACATCTTCGATTCGACGCGTGTAACCATAGTCGAGAAGGCGAAGTTGATCCCCTTCGATGCCGACATTTCCCGGTTTTAGATCCTGAACACCACAAAATGAATATTTGGAAGTTCAACTCACTCGATGAACCAAGTTGATCTTGTTGAGATAGCTGACAGCTGAGAATAACTGGTGCATCAAGTATGCGAGCATCTCGTGACCAATTGGGCCGGTCTTGACTATGCCATCCACGCCGAGATCCACATCGCCACAAATAAATGAATGCAGAGTACCGCCATGCGTAAACTTCGTCACAATATAAACGTCTTTAAAGTCGGCGGATGATCTCTCGGGAGTGTATGCTTCAACAAACTCGACAAGCTAAACAGTTTTGACAGCGTCTTTTTGAAACAGACAAAAACATACATGAGGGTGACGCAGACTTCGTAGAAGCAGAAGTTCCCGTAATGTGTATTTCGCAGTGGCAGCGTTATTGAGAGGTTTAGCCAGCTTCTTGACAGCAATAAGAGGAGAGCCGTCTAGCAGTGTATTTTTTGCAATCCTGAAGCCTGGTAGAAAATCCAAATTGCCCTACACAACACAGCTGATCTCAGTTTTGTGAACCGCGCGAACAAATTCAAAAGTCTGAGGAAGTGCGATGGTAACACCGTCGCAGTTGAACTAAATCAAACAGGAAATAGTTCATCGTCGAACACAAACGATTGTGAAAGAGCGCTGCGGCTTGGACTGTAGCGCGCCTTGTCCTGAGTCATCAGCTGCCATGGCTGACCGGCTGAAGGCAAGAGCACTGGAGGCAAGAAGGCTAATCTGAATTGCGACAGTGCTTTAAAACCGCAACTTTACCGGTTGTGAGGCAAAATCACCCTCGTAGCTTTCGCTTACAAGCATTGAAGCACGCGATTACCACACAGGCGGGAGTGGAAGCGCGCGCATTGTCGAGCTGAGAGACGCGGTGAGGAAGTCGGCCGCACACGTTAACGCTGTTGAAAGCGATGCGAATCGATAGGCGCCGCACAGCAAGCTTCGCTGTTCTTATCAAATATGACTAGCTGGGCATCGGACTAAGGGACTGTAAGCAAGAATTGCCAAAGTTTTTCTTCGTTCACCCATTAAAATCTTCTTCAATCTCGAGTTTTTTTTCTACTCTAAAAGTGTGCGAAATTTCGGTGTGAATGGACTAAAGATGTTTGACAACTGAAAATAGATAAAATTATGACGTTTTCTTTGTAGGTGCGCAAAAAAAATACTATGCTCTCCTGGGTTGCTAACTTTTTCAGTCTTTCCCTGCGAGTGTTTGGAGTCATTAGAAAGAGCATTGAAAGCTCTACAAGTGTGCGAAGTTTCAGCGTGAATGGCCTAAGAGTGTTTGAGAACTTACCAATAAAATAAAATTTTTACGTTTCCTTTGTAAATGGGCAAAAAAAACTATATTCTCCCTCGTTGCTAACTTTTTTCAATCTTTCCCTAGGAGTGTTTGCTATCATTAGAAAGAGCACTGACTGTTCTACAAGCAAGTGAAGTTTCAGCCCGATCGGACTAAGGCTGCTCGATAACTGAAGGAAACGTGTCAAAAAATATTAGTCAAAATATTAGCGAAAAATCAAGTTTTCCTCTAGAGACAATTTTTTTTTCTGTCATTGTCCAGGACCATTTGGTGTCATTCGATAGAGCATTAAAAGTTCTACAAGTGTGCGAAGTTTCAGCCAGATCCGACTAAGGGTGTTAGAGAACTGAACAAAACGTTATTTCGTTACTTTGAAACAAAACAGGATAAATATTATATATAAAAAGGACTCACCTTTTGTGCGCGTTCGAAGTTTCTTTTTTCGTAGTTTGGAGTCTCGAATTTGTTTTATCCAGAGCAAGAATTTATGCACCTAGACACTTTTCCCGTAACAATCTGGTCCACTGCCGTGGCTTTGGATTGGCCGTCGGGAGCGACTGAATTGTTTTCCTTGTTGGCTAACAATAAATAAATTTTTCCTAGACATTTTTTTCATTAGCTTTGCATTAGCATTACTTAAACATTCGTTTGGAGAGTTGCTTCTCATTGTACCTACTGTGTTTATCTAGCAATATCTTAGAACAAGGAAGTGGTAGAAAGAGAGAGTCTAGTGGAGACTCCCTTCTCGAATATTAATAAAAACACACCATAGTGTCGATGACGTTGCTGTTTAAAGGTGATGTCATAATTGAATCTATAACGAAGTGCTTGAAGACGAACGCGTCTGACGTCAATTCTGCAATGTTCGCATCCTCTTTCCGATTTATACGTCGTCCAGGCTCGTTGTTTGCCTTCGAAGGATTTTTGATGGCAAAAGAGGGCGCCATTCACGACGCCGTTCAATTCTCGCGCCAAAATTGTGCATCTCTCATGCTCAAAATGGGGCGGGATTTGTCAGTAAAGTGATTGTGTTGTCATCACATTCTTGAATCTCAACGGCCTCTCAGCCAGCTGCGTTTCGCCTTGACTGCCAAGGTGTAGCTTATTGCGGTTGATTCTTTCCTAGCAGATCAGCTCTCAAGTTTATCTTGCAAAATTTGCATTTAGGCGTGAAATCCGCGTGAGACCAGCAAACATTTCTTGCAGTTGTGCGCAGAACGTAGTCAACTTTGATTTGCAACTAAAGCGCCAAAGCGCTCACGTGCCACTCGATAATTTGCTAGCCGAAGAAATTGACGAATTCGTCGCATCCGATTTATTCGTCGTCCGGACTAATTGTTTGCCTTCTAACAATAAGGATTTTGCTCTACATTTGTGCGCAATGATTCGGAGTGTGTCTAGTCTCTCCATCCTTTTACTTGCTCTTTAGTCACTTCTCTAGTTTTCCATCGACGATCTCGCTACATCGCCGGGTTTCTATTGCTTGCTTTTGCCGCAATTGCTATATTTAACGGTCGTAGCTTGAATCGCCGGCAAAACTACGTCCGTTCTCTGGTTCAACCTATAAAGAAATCCAAAAAGTGGATTGTCGTTACGACTGTAGCGTATCCAACAAATGAGCTCAAGGTCACTTGGTGGTTTGCAAGACAACGCTGCATTTTAGAGACTGGCAAACCTGAAAGATTGGACCCTTCTTGTGGTCGGCGACGAAGTAACTCCAAAAGGCTTTCGACTTCGAAATGCTCATTTTTTGAGCGTTGATCAGCAGGTCAGTCGAAGAACTAAACAAAGGGTCCGATGGTCTAGCGATCATTAGGCTATTCAATCAGCAGCAAGACGCCTCTGAAGAGCTACACGAGGAAGAATATTGGCTATTTGTATGCAATTCAGAATGGCGCCGAGTGGATTTACGACACGGATGATGATAACAAACCTTATGGTTTTTGCTTCCTACTTGACATGCTTTTAGGCTTGGGAATCGAGCAGTTTGATTATTCAGAGGAAATTGGTGGAGTGCGATATACGCCGAAGTGCTCAAGCAACGATGTCGCGTAAGTTTTAAGACCCGAAGGCAATAGTTTCTTTTCTAGATCGCGCCTTTTCAACCCGTATCGCTTCTTTGGTCAAGAAGACATGTGGCCGCGGGGATATCCTCTGAAACATATTCACGTCAGTCTTTAGTACCATAAAAATCTTCTTCGAGATTCAGGGCAGTCACAACACCGAAGGTCAGCTGCTCACGTGCAAGCGAATGGGTCGGCCGGCTGTTCAGCAAGGTCTCGCCCATAAAGTGAGTATGGGGTTTTTGCTGTTTTGCTAGCAATTACATTCTTTAGCTTCAAAAACAGACAAGAATATTATTGAGGGCAAATAGGAAAAAAAACATGAATGACAAAAACAACCAGACTATTAATGCAAGCTCATTTGAATAGTGTCGTAAACACTCTTGACAACAACAACAACAACGATGTTCATGCGACCAACAGATTTCAGGAGCCGGACGTGGACGCCATTTATCGGCTGCTAAAGTCAGATCCCGGAGGTCTCAACGAGGGCTTCAACTGGCATGCGCCGCCTGTTACGTTGGCGCCCGGTAACCTTCGGATTTGCATCTGACCTTCCTTTGCAGGAATCTTTGCCCCGTGGAATTCTCAGAATACGCTTTTCCATCGACATGCCTTCCACACGCTGTGGTTGCCGACGAGCACCACCTTCAGGGTCAGCGATATCTGGCGTAGCTACTTTGTTCAAGCCGTTAGGTGACCGAGTGTTGAACAAAATTCAGATATTACACCTGACAGGCGACATAATCGGGTTCTACCCGACGAATGCAATTCACAACAGAAACAAACACAATCTGGAAAAGGATTTCAAGGAGGAAATGTTAGACTAAAAGTGCTTCAGAGAACTTTCCAGACCGCTCTACACAGACGCTGCAGCACTTGTCGAATTTCTCGTTTCGTGGACCTGTAACGAAACAAAGATAGCGAACTGCATCATGGAGCTGGCTGATAAGTTTGCTCAACGGGGCTTTTGGAAGGCGGAGGACGCCGCTTACGCAAAGTTTGCGAGTTTTCTTTTTCAGAAGGAGTGGTGCGGTTTCAGTGCTTGGATTGAAGACTTGATACGTATTGGTTTCGTTTTTCCCGAAAAGAAGACGACAGTTAAGTACGATTTTGACTCGGGTAAAGGAAAGAAACCCTTGCCTAACTGCCACTTCATTGATCTTCAATTTGATTTAAGTCTGTCTCGTTCTGGAAAGTTGGTTCGTTCTTCTTCTGCGCCTATTTTGTTAAATTAAAAAGTCACCGGTGCACATTTTAGCCATTCAAACGTTCAGAGCTCGCCATTCACGATTATGGCGAACTCAGACACTGGTGCTCGGTGAGCTTCGTGCCATGTTTATGAGCGATTAGCTAGTTTAGATTGCAAACGCGTCACTTCCTTCTCGTAGCTTTCCAACTCCATACGATCTTGCCATGGACCTTGCCACATATCAACCCTACCAAGAAAATTTGAAACGGGTTAATTCGATTACGTTGTGTAAGTCCTTCAGGCTTTAATAATTACGTACAATTATGAACTGCGCCCACCTCTGGTTCTGCAAGTGAGTCAAACGGAAGTCTATTTTGACAAGAGATTCAGTTGAAAATGTACCTGGCCTTCTTTGCCGTTGTGATACTGTGTGGCCCATATAACCCAGAAAAGCTTAAGAAAAATTCAAGTATAGTTGTCTTCCTTAAGCCGTAATCAGAAGCAGCCTTTCCCCCATTACCCGAAAGGTTCAACTACATAAACTTACCAGACGGAGAGATGAACAGCGGCTATTTTGCTTATTATTGTCTGGTGAAAGCGGCCGAACTTCGACTTCAGAACATTCCAGGTAAGGGATATTGTTGCAAAAGTTTTGAGGCTACTTTGTCTTGGCTGATGATTCGATCTTCAACTTTTGGGCTCCACTCGACCTCTCGCTAACGGCCCATCAGTGGGGAATCGAGAACGTTGACGCTGTCGGTGTTTGGTACCCGTCAGAATTCGGAATAGTTTGTTCTATTGCATTATTAATCCGGCCTTTAGGAAGCGCTTAATAGGGTCGTCGATAAGATCAAACGGGAACGGAAAAAGAATCACGCTATTCAGGCTGTGATTTCAACTTACGCCAAAGGAGTTGAGTGCACTAAATGTTCAAATTGTTCAGCTTGTGACACAAAAGTTTTCTGATTCTTCAACTGTTGACGACGCCTACCGTGAGATCCAGAAGGCTAGTGAAACTTCTCAAAGCTTTAATGAAGAACCTAGGTCGATGGATGGGGCGTCAGCGACTGGTATTACATTCCGGCCGAAAATATGTCGTATCATATTCAACTCATGGAGTTGTTTTATGAAGCGGAGGTTTGGATTTTAGGGCGAAAGAAAATTTCTTGAAGGTTTTTCACGAGATTGCTTTGGTCAAGTATCTTCACACCGTCCCATTCAAATCGTAAGAGCGTTTTTGGTTGGAAGAAGCGTTTTCAAGAATGAAAGAAGAAGACCGCGCTGTGTCAATGTGGTACGATGATCAACGCTGGCTGCGAAAAGACGACGAAACATATCACAACCGACTTGTTATGATTCATCCAATCAAGCCAAGCAAATTGGAGAAACTCTCTACAAGGCAATCCGAGTCGAGAAACTTTTCAATGAACGTTGTAGAAAAATCTTCTGCGACAAGATCTTCTCCAAGTTTTTGGCCATTGTCATGCACGGTGATCGAAGCTTTCTTGAGGTGCAAACAACTGAATCGTCTCCGACAAATGCTTCTAACCAGACTGAGTATTAAAGCGGGGTGCACTTTCATTGCTTACAAAATTAAAAATGAGCATATTTTATTTTTTCTGCATAAAAACTTTTTGCGGCAAAGATTCGTACTGGATAATAAACATAACTGAAGTAGTAATAACTGATTGGACTAACTGAATTGGTCGAGAATGAGCAGAAAGGTTGACTAGTTGAGAAGTTCGAAGATCTTGTCTGCAAGAAATGAAGTCACTCGAAGTGTTACATACCTCTTAGCTCTTTTGTGCTAGAAAACTGCGGTTCTAGATGGAGAATTGGTAGCGGTGGCTCGTCCTCAACAGCGATTTGCTGTCCTTGCTGTCGTAGATGTAGCACAATATCCTTGAGGTAAGGCATCTGGAGACATTCTTCAGCTGTTGCTCGCTGGCTGGGATCGACATTCAAAACGGTTTGTAGGAGAGCCACTGCGTTTTGAGCTGAAAAGATTATCAGTTAAAAAGCCACTCACAGTTATGCGGCCGAAGACCAGTCCCGTCTTGGAAAAGATCGTCTTTAAAGATCTCTGTGAACGGCGTACCAACTTTTCCAGCGTAGCCTAGAACCGTTTTTCGCGTTGGTTCCGG
>JAQIXL010002417.1:0-13190 GCA_034700245.1 Poikilolaimus oxycercus | reverse complement strand
GCGCGTTTTGATCAGCGTCCGAAATGCTACAGGATGGTACCAAACTCGGGAGGCGCAGGAAAAGTTTTGGATTTCAGGAGAATGGTACTGAAGAGACTCGTTGGTCCTTAGAGAGAACGAGTGTTAAAAGTAAGCGTGAAAGCTTTAGGAAATGGAAGTGCTATTGAATTGTTTGAAGCAAAATATTATCAAAGTCGATCATCCAAATACCCAATTCGAACGAATCTCTTTGAGCCAACCGGTGCGCATGTAACGGGGATTGTACCGTTCGCTGGTTCGAACTTTTCCCAATTGAAAAATGGGCAGATGGATGTGTTTTTGTTGGCGGAAACTGTCTTGTTTATGCTTCATGGTCAAAACTTCGCCTTGGAGGATTTGTTTGTATGGACAAAATTTACCAAGTAGATGCTAAAATTCTACAATCTTGTGTGCTGGGAAAGCCACAAAAGCGTGAGGTAAAGTTCAAAGCCGAGTTGATCGTTTGACTGAATTTAGCTGGCAGTCCTATTAGACACCAACCAAGTCGTTGTCCTGCGAGTTGAAAATAAATTACTGAAGCTTGTCGTTTCAAAGCCATTCGAAGAACCTACGAAGATGCAAGTTTAAAAGGCGACTTCAAGGTTTAAATTCAGAACTTGTGGCGCCTTTATGAATGCCGACGAAGGCCTGGAGAATCTGCACTGCTTCGCGGCGACAGTTAGCGGAGAAATTATTTGGTGGTGGGTAGATAGCGGCCACCAAATGTTTAACCGATTCAGCGGACATAGTGTAAGCGTTAGCTCTTCAAATAGAATGTTTTCTAGGGCTTAAGCGCTATCTACCACGATATAAGCGACTGTAGGAATGTGCGCCTTTTTACTATTGGAGAAGACGGGTGCTTGGGATGTTGGACGACAAGACGCTTCGAGCCCGTGTACATGATTAAAACTGGTAAAGCACAGCCGGTTGTGATGCATTTTATTGAGCACGATAGAAAACGTAAGTGCAGTTTTATCGAAGAGTTTTTTGACCATAGAAATGATTTTCACGGGCTCCGAGAGTGGAGAAGTATGTCACTGGCGACTAACCCCGGAGACATTGTCGCAAGGCACCTGGGGTGCGTCGCGTCCTGAGCTGGTGGCTCGCTACTCGCTCGCCTTTGGTCCCATCACATCGCTGCTTTACATGCCGTCTTGTGGAGTCGGCCTTCTTGTACGTCATTATTTCAAATTTTTTCAAAGAAATTCCACAGGTGGTCGGAACGAAGAGTGGCAACCTGGTGCAGATCAGCACCAAGCCCGACAAATCTGTGGAATTTCGCGTAGATGTCGCAGGCGCATTTGCGATGCCTCCATTGAATCGAGATATCCTCTTTCACCTCAGCAAGCTGGGGTTGGAAAATAATTTTTCTTTTTTTTTGACAATAAGCAAAGGATTTACTGCTATATTTAGGGTGTGCAAGTTGGATATCGCACAGCGAAAAACCACACAGTTCTTCTCTCAAAAGGGTAGTGATCTCTATGACGGACTTCTCTTCGTTCATAATTCGCTTATTATCTATTCAAGTTCAACAATTTTTGTGTTCGAAAATGATCAATCGACGAGTAAGCGATCATTCTTTAAATAACAATCTTTATAACATTTAGCGCCAGCGCTTAGTTCACACAATTCACCAAACGAGAAAATTGCCAAAATTTTGCCGTGCGTCACATCAGGCGATGTCGAACCCTGTATGTTCGTCATCGTGGCCCAAGGAGGATCGGTTAGTGTTTTAAAGTTTAGTTTCAAATTTAAAAACTAATGTTACAGGAGCTCATGTCTTTGGAACTACGTAGCCTCCTCGAAGTCGATCTCAAAGTATTGAAAGATGCGGTAATCACTTGCGCGGCTGTCATAAATCTGCCGCGCAAACGAGAGGTGAGCTTTTTGCGTTGAGATGTAGTTAACGGTATTTAGGAAACGTCGCTCACCACGTTGCTCCTCTTTCTCGGAACGACTACTGGCGAAATATTTGTGTTTCAGAAAACGGTAATGCATAATTATTGATGACGATGCTTATTAGGGTGACAACGTTCAACTTGTGGCAAATATTACTGAATCAACAGAGGTTTTCAATCGTTCACAAGTCCAGCAATTACTAGCACAACCAGGAGTGAAAGACGACATTTTGTTAACTGCTCTTATACAAAATGGTTTTCTCCTTAAATGGAACGTCAAGTTTCATGAAAGTTAGTCACTGGCAGTACATAAATCCTAACGGTTGGGTTTTTTTTAGCACAAGAGGACAACTTGGAAATTACTGCATCTATTGCATCCGCAACTTGCAGTGAGCAGATACCCTCGACAAGACGCTTTAACGAGCTTGGGCTCGTGATGGGATTCAGCAAGGTCGCTCGCGTTGAGTATAATCACCGATTTTTTCAGGCAAATTTTCTTGTTGAACGCGGTCGGCGTTTATTGCTACAAACGCCCTGTACTCCTTCAGTCGATTGCTGGGACTTCCGATTACTTGGGCCGACGCCATATTCAATTGAAAAAAGATGCCGCTTCGTATACGAGCAAGAAGGGGTGGGATGTTTCAAAATTCATCCGAAGTTGTTTTAGACCATCTTCGTCCAAGATCTCCCCGTGCGCTTGCATGGCACAATGAGCATAGAGTTACACTTTGCCAGCATTGACTCCATCGTCGTCGTTCCGTCGCATCTCGACGCATTTTCCCACTTTCTGATAACGAAAAGCAGCGAGGGAGAGATTTTTTCTACCGCATATGACGACAAATCGGGTAAAAAATGTTTGGTAAATAACTTGTGCAGGATTTCCATCCATGGGCCCTTTTGGACCATCGACACATCCCTTTAGGCCTATGTGTTTCGACGCATTCATTCAAAAGGAGTCTCGAACTCTTTTTGCTATTGTCGGGTGCGACTGCGAAGGCACGGTGACTGTCTTTGCAAATCATCAAGGTAAATGAGAGACAAAAAAACTAGGAAATCTCTAATCAATGCAGAGTCTAAATCGAGTTTTGAAAGTTTCTGCACTTGGCGAACAAATGAGGACTTGACCGTACGTGATCTGAAAGTGGCCCGCACGAGAGAAAATGCTGATTCGCTGATACAAGATTTTATTGCTACGTTCAGCGACGGCACAGTAAGGTATGAAGAAGTTTTAATAGTCTAGATTACGCTTATTTTCAGAATCCTGGCTCTTCATACTGGGCTTAAAACTATACGACTGGAAAAGACCGTAACCGCTAAACCCGATGTGTGCTTTAACAAGGCTCGTCTGTTGAGAAATGATGAAATAAGCATTTTGTGCACGTTAGACAGCGACGGGGCGCTTTGCGTCTGGAAGTCTGTCAAAAGTAGCAATGACATTATGCAAGCAGTCCAACTTCCGGTTTGAACCCATTTTTATTAATTTTTTAAAATTTCTTCAGATCGCGCAACAAGATTTGTTGTCAGAAAACAGAACATATTATGATGCAGCATTTGACACGGGAGAAACAGACTGCATTATGATAGTCGTTGGCGTTCAGCCATGGCTTATCCAAGTCTACAAATACTGCATCGCAAGCCATGTTGCAAGTCTTGTGCGAGCCTTTAAATTCGACAACATTCAAGGCAAGTTTCCTTCGCAAAACAAATTACGACGACAATCGCCGTCTTTTAAGATCTGCTTATAACGCCTGAGCTTGACATTATTGCACTAGGAAGTGACTGCGTAGCTGTCTTTTATCAAACAACAAAAGAAAGCAAGGACTCTAATTGTAAGGATAATCTCCTGAAGCACTCGGTTGAAAACCCACGAACGATGGTCATGCTTCCTAAGTTTGTCATTTTGAATCGGTATTTAATCAGAACCTTTAGTGATCGTCTTTTGGTCGCTGGCGACGGAATTCAGACGATTTCACTCGACTGTCTGCAAAATCATGATCATGTGCAAACATAATAAGTACAATGCGAAGTACAAAAATAAATATATGTGCCTAATAATGCTCGATAAAGTCCAACTGAAAGGAACAGGCGATCGACGCATTTCCACAATATGAAGTATTCGGGGCTCATTCTAGAGGAAGATACCCTTTTCAAAGTGTACTGCTGCATTCTCAAACACAAACATTTCATTCCCCTATGCAGGTTGTGAAATCCTCTTGGTTTTTCGACAAGCTTGAAAAGCATCGCTATATACTTATTGTGAGCATTCTTGCATACAATTATTTATTACGGGCAGTCTTTAGGCTCAACTGGCTGGGAGACTACATCACAGGTCAGTGAAACCAATTCGAGGTCTTGAAATTGCCAAACGCCGGTGGCCGGATTGCAAGTCAATCCAGCGGGTGTCGACGCTGTCCCGCAGCCTGTCTCAAGACCCGTCGTTAGAGGTTCGCCGTCCACAATCTGCAAAACACTAGCTAATGCTCAATGCATTGACGCATGCTCAAGTCAAACCGTAGATTAACAAACCAATGTAGCGTCAACGAAGACAGGTTTCAGCGGGTAATCAGCAAAGCAGGTGAGGGTCGCCGTCGTCTGACAGCCGTTTTCATTCATTAGATAGGTGAACTCGGCGTCGCCCTCCTCGTTCAGACCTCCGGGGACGAACATCGGAGGAAGGGTCGTCAGTTCCCGACATAGGCACGGTGTAGGCGCTCTAGATTTAGATGTGGTTGTTCTGTAAGACGCAGTGAGATCACTGTTAACTGCGCCATACGATGTCGTAGTCTTGATAGACGAAGCAGACGCATTTGGAGAAGTAACGGTTTGAGTCGTTGACGGTCCACTTATTCTGAAACTAAAATGTGACGACACGCTCAACACCCACTCTCACCTTTCGAAAAGAGTCTATTTAGGGAATGAGCGCCTCGCGACTTGAATTCACCGAAGCAACCGCCCAATGAATCCCTTTGTCTATCTCTGACGTATGCCCCACTTTTTCGACGCGTTTCGGATCGAATCGTGTCGGCGCCGACGAGGGCTTTGGGGGCTCAATCCGAGCAACTTTGCGTACTCTTCGTGCGCGCTTCAACACACCTTAGCGCTTCTTCAATTCACATTTCAAGTGCTCTCTTATGGGTCACAAATGCAGCATTCGTCTGATCAGAGTCTAATACCTAGAGGCCAACTATGCTTGTTGCGCGTAAAAAACAGACTCTGAAAAGCGGAATCATTTCTCGAGACTTCCGCATCTGATCATGCTGTGCGATTCACGGTCCAAACTAAAAAAGAGTTTCTGTCACCCACAAAAACGAGTCTATACTTACTCTGATTCGCTAGGAGAACACGTCCAGAATGTTCCGCTTGAATGAAGAACCCAGAGATAGAAGGGAAGCACAAAGGTACTCATTGCTTCACTTTTTGTCGTAGTGAAGAAAGGGAGAGACGACCGACACTCGAGTCGGATGCGCACAATCTGGCTTTGACCTGAATGATCCCCCCAATTGGGTGCGTCCTTTCTCTCACCCACCCACACAGCCTCCCCCCCCCCCCTTTCCAAAAAAAAGTCGAGAGATACTCGAGTCAGATGCGTCTTTCTTTGAAGTCACTGAAGTCTTTGGTAGGTCGGTTGTGGTAAACTCTCGTACTAAAGTACAGAAAGTGCAGATGTCTAGTGAGTTGCGCACTTCTTGCACCTTTTCAGCCATCGGAAAAAACTCACAGGTGAAACGAAGCTGAAAAAGTCAGGCTCCGTCTCTAACAAGGCTTCCTCGACAGCGTCGCATTGATTTCGTAGCATGAACCGCTCGGCGCTCAGTGGAACGCTGCGCTCCATTTCACGATGTTTCTCCGTGCTAACAATTTTCACTACAGTCATTACTTGTTATGCTATTTTATGCCATTCAACACGTGAAATGGGCCGTTATCGTTATTATGTATTCAGCGTAGTGGTAGGCATTTTAGCTTACAATAACGTTTTCACAAACGCAGCTCACTGCCTCGATAACAGATGTTTCAACCATTCTCGTCACGCAAATTTCACCGAATTTTCCACATCTCGCGCCTTATTTCGCCGATTATTTCTATTGGTATTTTGGTCATTCGGATCTCGTAGGAGTAATACTTTTTACTGTAAGAAGGTCATTTTTGTGTGTGCAGAAAGATTTAGATACTCGTGACCGAAACCTTAATCATGATTGGATCACTAGTTAGTAGCTTCTTCTATAGGGCTCTATTGATTGCCAGCCCAACTGCAAAGGTTTCCCGGCCTCTATTCGAAATGATAAGAGAGACATCTTTTTAAGCGCCGTCTACAACGAGTTTATAATTTCTTGATGGTCTTCTCATTTGCGCAATTGGCAGTATTTTACTATATCGTCTCGCAAGGTGCATACCTCGGCCCCAAGATGGAAGCCTATTTACAAGCAAGTTCACACTTTTTTGTTCTATAAGTAAATGAACCACTTAATTTCAAAAAGTGAAAATCCAATATAAAAAAATTTCAGTTTCATCCGGACCTCGCAGAAATTCGTAAAACAAATCCAATTGCTGTTACCGAACTCAGCTCACCTTTCGTGACTGCCGGGATTGCTCATCTCGTGTTTGTTATGGCTTATGTGGTAAGCTTCTAAGATAATAATTCACAATGCAACGTAGTTGAGAATCCAAGAAGCGCAATTTTCAGTGCACTTTTGGAATTTATTGCTTGATATTCACGTTACGCCGCTTGTATCGTCAACGTCATTTGATGTCTGCGAAGACATTAAACATGCATACGATGTTTATCAAGGCGCTCATTGCTAATGTAAGCCACTTCTTGATAACTTAAAGTTGACCTTTTCTCGCCCTTTGGGCCTCTATCGAGATAGAAATTGCACGGCCTTTTTTCTAATGGGAACTCTCAAGCGGCAAGCCGGAGAAAAGTTGACAGTTTCTATTGCCACTTTGTTCTAGAACATTCTCGAAGCTTCTAGAGGCTTCTCGAAGGCTCTTTTAGTTGCAGCCTTCGTGGCTGCTCGGTAATGGAAATAGATGTTTGAATCGGGCGGGAGGTAGTACTGAGGTTCTCCGGACAGATGTTCTAGAACCTTCTGCGTGACAAGCATACATACATACAAACACCAAAAATCAGGGAACTCTGAAAACTTCCAGATCTCGGCCAGGATTTCACCTTTTTCTGAGATTTAAAAACTGGCGTGTAGAGAAAGTAGTCGCATTGACGCTGCGCTTTAGAGCGGCTCAAAAGGTTGCTTGGGCCGCTAGAACTGGAAGTTTTCAGATCTCAAGGAGAGTAAAAGGGCCCGACCAAAGGAAACTTCCCCCGGCGCTTCGCGCCGGGGGCGATTTCCTCGAAGGGTCAATTCAGAATTTTGTGAAGACTAATGGGATAATTGCAAGATGTGTTTTGTAGAACTCATTTAAAGAGTAATCTCTGGTGGAGATTGTTCTTCGCGCCCTTAGCGTGCTTGTTGTTGAGGTTTTTGAAATGCCATGGAGATGGTAACTCACAAAGGAGATGGATGCTGAAAAAATATTTTCCCTTTTGTGGCCTCATTGTACCCGAGGGGATTCGAGGGTGAAGATACGAGCAAGAAGATCGTATAGATGGCATTTACACGTTCGCGACGCGATGCGTTTCTATACGGACGAATAGACAAAGTTTGTTTTTCGAGATGATCTCGATGATTCTCTCATTTCAATCCAACGTTGCAGATCTTTTGGACTTCGTGCATTTCCGATGTTATTTGTTGTCACGTGAACTGCAATCCCACGATTGCGTGCCCCTGTTCTCATGTCTCTCTCTCTCTCTCATCCAATGCGTCTGCCGCCTGCCCCTTATTCCCATTGAATCAGACATCTTTCAGCCTTGAGTCGAACGGACTTGCACGGACATCTGTTTTCTCTCAAACTAACAGCCCTGTCTTCAAGCCCAAACATCTACTTTCATGCTGAAACCTCTCGCGCTTTGCTTTTTATTCTTGTTGATCGATTTCATTTGTCCAAATTACAGCCTCTTCCATTTCCTCCTTTCACTCCACTCTGTTGTTCGCAGTATTGAGCCTCAAGCCGATATTTTTCTTGTTCGTAACTTCTAGCAACGAGCTAATTCTAGGTGACAAAGATCTATTGATTTGGAGGGGATGATGAAAGGGGGCCTCTCAGTTGAAAGAAGACTAGAAGCGCGAGGGGTTGTACGGCCCACGACGACGGCCACTGCTTTACCTTTCTCTAGCGAAGGAGAGTGAGAGAGCACCTGCAAGCTGGCAATTTGCACCCTGGTTCGCCCACCAACCGACAAAGCCTCGCGCAGCTTCCAGCTTCGGGGTCGTCATGTCATTTTGTGCCTCACGAATTTGGTCTAGGTTCGCATTCGTCCGATTTGGTACCGATTTGCCCTATTTTGCGTATGTGTTTCATTCGTGGGGGTTTATCGAGCGGTGCATAAGGTAGTTGCTACATAGAGTTGTTTTTGGTTCAAACAAAACTTCATGAAAGCGTTTTCAGATTCGCCACACATGCAGAGAATGCCTAAACGTGAATATTGAACCGCGATTCGCTGTGGTGCTTGGTGAGTTACACTGAGGAATTGTATCATGCGCATTTCCAAGACTTTTGATGCCTACGCTGTTCATCTTTTGCAAGACAATAAGTTTCATCAGCACCCAAAAATTCGCTCGCAACCTCGGCTTTAATTGTCGGCGGTTTTCGAAGGTGGATTTTTCAGCGAGCAACTCAAAATAGTGCGCCTCCTCAATGTTCCATTACAACAGCTGAAATAAAGCGTTAAAGACAAAGAAAGCCAATCAGGCATTTTTATTGGACTTGCTAGTTTTCAAACCACGCTTTGATTTGCCTAATCGACATTACCCTCGTGCTGTCCTGTAAACCATAAACTGTTTCTTTCAGGAATCCAGCTGAGGCGGCGAGGATGGGCTCGGCGTGCTCGAGCGAGGCGGTCACCATCGACCCGCATCAGAGCGAGAAGAGCCGCGACATTGATCGCATGCTACTCAACGACAAGAAGAAGAAAATTCTGAAGTTGCTACTACTTGGTAGGTTTCGAGAGTGTGTAAAATTGCTCTGCAAAGTTTCATTCCTTGATGCGCAATGTTCGGCTCGCGGCAGAAATTAATCTTTGACTTCGTTCACTGAACCTGGGTTACATTTCAAAACAAGAGAGCGCGGGCTATCCAATTTTGCACGTTTGTTTCAGCCGCGCATAATGAATGAAGATCACAACTCGGTTCAATCTCTTCCATTCTTCGCCAAGCCAAAAAGCATAACATTCAAGAAATAGGCGACTTTATGTGTTTGCAGGACCCGGCGACTCAGGAAAGAGCACTACGTTGAAGCAAATAAGGTAAGACCCTCTTTCGCGTCAACGTTTTTTTTCAAGGATCATCCACGACCAGGGTTTCTCCGAAGAGGAGAAAATGGCGAAGAAGTTCGTCATCTACTTGAATCTACTCGCCGGTATTGTCGACGTCCTTCAGGCGGTGGACAGACTGCGACTCACCTTCAAAATTGCTTCGTCTTTTGTGAGTTAAAAGCTAAACATTAGTGCCGACCTCACTTTTCTTATCACTTGGTGTTCAAAAAGCATGTTTCACGGTTTACTTTCTATCAGAGCAAAATTATCCTGCTGTTAAGCCGTGAAGCATCAGACGAAAAAATTCTTATGTTTCCAAGAAACTATCTAACGAGGGAAGGTCATCGGGTCAGGATGGGGTTTCGGAACGAAACTTTCACTATATATGCAACTTTTTACGCTGAATTCGATGCCGCTTTTTGTTTCTGCAGAAGACCAACCGTTGGCAAGTCATGAGATGATTTGGGCACCCTCCAGGAGTTTTGTGCCATTTTCGGAAAATCGAGTTCTCGCACAGGAAGTGACAAATCTCGCTGATCTTTAAAGCGTTATGCTCGTCGAAAACTGTAGTTTTTCGCCTAATAAAACTCAATAACTTCTTTACACAAGAAGCATTTTGTATGAAATTGTTGACTTTATGAAAAAACACACAATTTCGAAGTTGTTAGTAAGATATCATTACGTTAGAAAGCCTATACTACATTTTATCTCATAAAAAACTACAGTTTTCGACGAGCATAATGCTTTAAAGATCAGAGAGATTTGTCACTTCCTGTGCGAGAACTCGACTTTCCGAAAATGGCACAATACTCCCTGAAAATGCTAAAACGTCTCACATCTCGCAACCCGTTGGTCTTCTGCAGAAACAAAAAGCGGCATCGGATTCAGCGTAAAAAGTTGCATATATAGTGAAAGCCTCGTTCCAAAATCCCATCCTGACCCGATGACCTTCCCTTGTGAGAAAAATTAGAGCATTAGACGAGCACTCCATGTCTACAGTAGTCTTTCCGGTGTTTTGTTGTCCCTAATGTCCCTAATAATAACGCTTCAACGTCAACTTTAATTGTTTTCTGTGGTTTATATCAGCACGTTAGGAGCGAAAAATTGAGCCTTCTGCTCGGCTCCTCGTGCGGGCACATTTGTGAATAAAAAAAAAGCTCATTGCTGGGCGCTCGTCTAAAATGGACGAGGGAAAATACCCGATGCTCGGAAGGCAAAAAAGTTGTCCTCGTACTATAGTGCCAGCCTCTTACTGTAGTGCCATCCTCTGCACCATCTGAACGGTCGCGACACAATTTTGAGTTATTCGGCTGAGTGCTCTTTTTAGCACAAAAGATTCTCAGCAACGATTTTATTGACTTGCAGACGATGCTTCCACGGAACAAGACCCACACAGTCGAAAGCACTTTATTCCTCTTCAAACTCACAGTTCGCCGTCATCGTTGCTGTCGACGGCGGGGCTCGGCTCGCTCTGCAAGATGACCTCGTTGCTTTGATTGCCGCCGGTGGAAGGAGAGGTGTTGGTGGAGCAGGAGAGGAGAGAGCTTACCAAAAGAAGAGAAGAAGACCGTCTCCGAGCGGCGAGGCGAAGAGACTGACGCTCAGAAATCTGAATTCTATTGATGATTCTCCCACGAATAGGAAATTGTATCTGTCTCGCGTTGAAATGAAAATTCGTATGATGCCTAATTCAAAGGGAAATCTTGGAAACTGCTTGCTTGCTCGGCCTCCTCTTCATCCACACGTCTCTCTTTTCCAAAGAACGATTCCTCTCGATAAACAATCTCACAAAGAGATTCTTGACGCGAAAGACAGTGTTTGAACGGTAAAATGTTTATGATAACTTTCATTGGAAACAAAGAAACAATCACGTGATACAGTACTCACACGGCAATTTCAGAAACGCTCGCGATACTCGATGCTATCGTTGCTGGGATGCTCGAGACTCCATTTCACAAGAAGATCCGCCGTCGACTTTGGATCAATCTTCAAACCGGCACTTTCTAAGTTTCAACTTCTCTCACCTTCAAGGTCCAAACGAGGTTGTTTTGTTTGTCGATGTGGGCTCCCGGCTCGGGCAGCGCCGCTGGGTCCCGTTGCTGTGGTGGACGAGTCTCCGGCTTCAACACTTTCACCTGCATCGAATATGTTTCAGAGTTTAGAAGCGAAACCTTGATCTTCTCGTCGGTGCTCTTGGGAATGTTCTCCTGAATGGTAAGAAGGACGGGCTCCTCGGAAGGTCGCATGTTCTTGATGACGATCCTCTGCTCGTGGACCACGTTCTTTGCCTTGTTCAGCAGGCCGCCAGTCTGGAAGCTTTCGTTTCTTTTTTGTCGCTTCAAAACTTTATAATGTCTGACGATTTTCAAAAATGCTTTCTCTTGCCGGTGACTGATTTAACGGATTCTCTCTCACCTGTTCGGTGTATTTATGGGCAGGTTTGTAGTCCACACGAATGGACGTGTCCACTCCGAGAGAACAGGAGAATCGCTCGCCTGGTGACGCATCCTTCAGACGAGTCTGAAACATATTGTTGGGTAAATTTGAGGAGTGGAAGGAAGGGCCATGAAGTTCGAAAATCTGAAACCTACATTAGCGATGAAAGACCCATCGAGATAGACTGCTGCCTCGCCCTCCAAGAAGGGATAGGAACTGGTGTTGACTGCGGTTGCAGTGAGGAAGACGGCCTTGTTTTTCGAGGGAATTGTCATGTGAAGGAACTGCGGCTCCGTGTCGACCACACCAATCGAAACTTTGTGCTCGCTGCTGTCACTCGGAATTGTGGCCGTTCTCTTGATTTCGAATTCGGTAGCCAATGCGTAGTCTCCAGCATAAGGAACAACACTGGTGTAAGCTTGGGCCATTTCACGATCACGAGAACCACGAGAGTCATCCTCGGAAGGTTCGTAGTCTTCGTCTTCGTCGTCGTCCGAGCTTCCCATTCCACGAACACCCCCAGTTGCGGGTGCCGATCTTCGTGCAGCGCAAGTTGCCAATTGCCTTCGTGGCGCTTTCTCCATGGGCCGATAGAGAGTGGCTTCAAGGATGCCGAGCTCCGGGATTTGGCCTCCAAGAGCTGGCTGAGCGGTGGAGAGAACCAGCTTCACGTCTTTCCAGTCCTCTTTCGACCACTGGCGGACGATAGCCGCGTAGGTTACCTACAAGACGGTTTTGCAGGAGTGCTTCAGGAAAAAAGAGTCTCGATGGCCACGACTGAAACGAACATGCAGTTCTCAAAGCATTCATTTTTTTTAGCAATTTCTTCCTGTTTTGTTGTGTTTGAGAAGCATACCTTCAGGCTTTTCTTCTCGCCGGTCTCCACACGAATGTCGTATCGTGGTGTCCACGAAGCTCCTTGAACTTGATAAGTCACCTCGAGTTCCACCTCGGAGTCACCTCGACTTTCGAGAAGAACCGTGAATTGTCTGAAACATCCGGTAATTTGTTTATTCTGTTGATTCTCTGACGAACCGTGTGTATCCTCGGAAAGAAGTCAATTCGTCTTTTTCTTGCTGCAACTTGTCGATCTCCTTGCGAACCTTCTTCAAGGCTTCGTCCACTTCGTGAGAAGATTTGCGAGTCTGGATGGTCTTGTCATCTTCAAGAACCCTACCTCCAATGAGTTTCTTTGATAGAAGCCGAAGAAGTTCTCCAAAAGTCCCAATGAATGGTCATCCAAGTTGAAGACGGGTGGGCCACCAGCATATGAAGGAGGGCGAACAACTCCCGTGCCGACCTGTTGAAACATATTTCAGTCGGGGATTCTATTCAACCTGTCCAACGACTTCATCGAGAGTGCCGACGACCTTGTTGATGACGGCCTTCTGGTCCTCGAGAGTCTTCTTTTCCTTTCGCTTCTCCTCGAGTTGGTCACGAATTGCTTTCACCTGAAACCTATTCGCAGCGGG